>PVKA01034744.1:0-23199 GCA_004027165.1 Ctenomys sociabilis | reverse complement strand
CCATCCAGCAGAAAAGTATAAAAGTGCAGGTATATAAAGTAAATTTATACTAATATAATGAGTTGTGAATGGTTCAAGTCAACAACTTCTGTGGATTACCCACTTCTATTGTAGACTGCTGATCTGTGTTATATTGTTATATATATATATATATATATATATATATATATATATATATATATATATATATATATATATAATTAGCCATCCATGTTTTGAAAATCTGTTCAGAAAATTTGGAGCTCACCTGAGTTTCATGATGTTGCAGTACAGGTTCTCCTAGGGCCAAAATGTTGGCTGGCCTTGTGAAAATCTGTAACATATGTATCGTTGGATGTTACCCTGTTTATGTCATTTATTCTTTTTGTCTTAGCTTCTATTTTTCACTCAAATTAAAATACGAATAAATAAATTAAAAAAAATAAATAAGAAGAGGAAGAGGACTGAAAGGAGGGCGAGAAAGAGACTGAAAGAAGAAGCAACATGTATCATGTACAGTCCCAAATTCCTTGAGATGAATGTTATTATTATGTATATCTAAAATGTACCAATACAATGAAGATGGCCTTAAAATACATTTAATTTGATTAAAAAATAAATAAGAAATAAAAGTGTTAGCAATTATTGATTGTCATTCCTTTGAAGTGTTTATTATTTATGCTTAATTGGCATACAATTTACTTATAATTACACATACCATTCTACTTTCTTTTGACTATCTGTTCCATGCATGTGTACTCCAAACTCCATACCTTATCTCTCTAATGAGCTAGTAACAATTTATGAAACAAAAAAGAAAATTAATAGGATAGAAGATGGCTTTAAGAGTTTGGCTTAGCTCTGATTGAGGAGGTCTTGAATATACATAATTTTAGACAGAAAAAAGATGAACTCTGAAAGTACAGGTTTATCAGAGTGCAAGAGCTAGCACCTGTGACTATTTTGCAGATCCTAATTAGGTAAATTAATTCAATGAACACCAAGCACTAATGCTAAGGAAATATTTAATTTATTGACTCTCTCTGTGTTATATGCATTCATTCTCACCTCCCTACCAATGTCAGATATAGTTATTCATGATACACAATAAAATACTCATCAATCAATTTCAAGTTACAAATAAAATTTTATTTGGTTCCTAATAAAATATGTTGACTGAAGCAATTTCTAAACAAGTATTCAAAAACGTCCGGCTAATTTGCTTTATTTGATGCCAGTGATGACAAGTAATAATGATCTTTCAGAAGATTTCATCCAAAAACTTTGAAAACGGTCATCTAACATCACAATGAATTTTACCAAAGAAGCAGTAGCAGTCTATTTATCTGTCATCTCTTCACAAATATCATGATCAATGCCCAGGTAATAGTTGTGAGAGATATAAACCTACACTGTAATTCAAGGACAATATTTTTATTCATAAACATGTATTGATATCCAACTACAATAAATAGGTTCTTGGCTGTTTTCCACACTTAAGACTATAACACCCTCATATTTAATTTTACTAAATACATAAGATTAACCACCCTCTCTACTATAAAGAATATACTAGTTATTGTACTTCTTTCAAGTAGTATCCACTTAAATTTTGTTAAATAAGACTGATACTGGCATTTTTGGAAATGCCATTTTCATTTTTTCTCTTTCCCAGACAGCTTCTTGCGCTGAAGTTCGTTTTGTAACCTGTAGGTTAACTTGAAATATTACTTTCAGGTTTCTGAGTATATAATACTGTTATTCATTGTGCCTTTAGCAAAGAAAGATTGGTAGCATCAGCCATTTTTTAAAATGTGTTAATGCACTTAAATTCCTACAGTGTCTATGCAATGTTGTGAACACATTTATATTATAAAATATATCTTAGAATAAATTCAACAGGTTTGAAATTCTTGAAGATTAAGAATTACTAAAGAATATTATAACCTCCATTTTTGGAGAGTACACTCACACACTGCAAGTATTAGTAACATCTTAGCTCTCCAGATAATAAAAAATCACTGCATTTAGTAGTGATAATTTTCATTTTTAGTATTTGAAGTTAACATTAAAATATTTTAGAGTTAGGACTCTAATAATTTTATTTCTAGGACTATAACATTGAGCATAGAGTTCTGTGCAATGCCTATGCAAAAGCAGAAATAATAATAAAATGATAATAATAATAATAATAATAATAATAATAAGCAACTCCCAAAGGGTAGCTAGCAAGGAAAGTTCCTAGAACTCTTGGCAATCAGCTTGTCCAGAGGAATCCAGGTACCTTTACCATCCCCCTACACCAGAAAGGGCAGTCAGTGTGAAAACCAACTGGGAATATCAACAACCAGATAGTCCAGGGGATTCCAGGAACCTGACCAATCCCCCTACACCATAGTAAGGGTAGCCAACACAGGAGGTGCTTGGAACTCTCAGCCACTACCATGTCCACAAAAGTGCAGGCACCTAACCAATAGGAGGGGAAGACAGTGCAGGAAACACCTGGGACTCTTGAAAACCATTTTGTTCTGAGGTAATCAGGTAACTGACCCATCCCTCTACATGTCAGGAATGGCAGCAAGAATGTGAAGCACATGAGACTTGATAATAAGCTGTGCCAGAAGAATCTAGGGCCTGGACAATCCCATTACACCACCCAAAGGGCAACTTTCATGGAACTTGCTACCAGCTAGGCTAGAAGAACTCAGTGCCTGATCAATCCTCCTATACTGCAGAAGGGCAGCCCTCACAACAAGTGCTTAGGACTGAGCAACAGGCTGTGCCAGAGTAATCCATATGCCTGAACTCTCAATATATAGTGTGAAACACTTGATATTTTATAACTGGTATAAGCAGAGGAACACAAGGTAAATACTCACTGAAAATGGGAAACAATTTGTATACACATTCCTAATTTACAGTTTGTTTTGTTATATAAATATTGACTTTGTTCCGTTGGTCAAAAAAAGTTAATAGTTACCAAAACTTATCAATTTCTAAATTTTGTTTGATGCTATCATCAATGCTCATTGTACTACTGCAGTTATGGTGCCATCTCTGTTGCAATCACTAGTTCTTCCTTGGGCAACAATATTGGAAAGTGGTGGCATAATAACCTAACAACAGCCCTACACCTAAAGACTGAGGACAAAGCCTAAAAGAAACCAGGATCCCATTGCCTATTAATAGGTAAGGCAGTATTTTGTGACAGCTGCAAACCAAGAATCTCTGATACACATAAGTAAACCTGAATAACATACCTTTCCTAGAGTAACTTCAATTATAATGATATAGAAGCCTAATATCAAAATCCACATGGATCATCACAGAAATCAAAATTTTATTTTTTTTTATTTTTTATTTTTTTTTTTTTTGTCTTTTTGAGACAGGGTCTCACTATGCAGTTCAGGCTGGCCTTAAGCTCACTTTGTAGCTCAGGCTGGTCTTGAACTCACAACAATCCTCCTGCCTCAGCCTCCCGAGTGCTGGGATTACAGGCCTGTGCCACCACGCCCGGCTTAGAAATCAAAATTTTAAAAAAGACTTTTTGAAACAAAATGACAAGATGAGTGAGCAAAAGGCAATCTCAAACCTGCAGCCCAACCAAACCAGGTCCAGGGGTCATGAATATAGAATAAATTAGAAATCACACATCTAAAATCTTAGAAAAGATAGCAACAAAAGTAAAGAAACAACTCGAGGGGACTATAGAGGGAATCAGATAAGAAATGATCTGTGAGATAAAAAAACAGAAAAACAACCATAATGAAATAATTGCTAAGCATATCTAAAGAATACTTAGACAAAAATATAGGAGTGTAGGAAACTGTTACAAACCTTGAGCAAACAATATAGGATAGATAGTACTACACCTGCCATGCCAGCCCACAGGAGACTGGGATTGATGCTGGGTGTGGTGGCGCAAGCCTGTAATCCCAACATTTGGGAATCTGCAACAGAAGAATCACTGTGAGTGTTATCTAATAGTGAAACGCTGAGCACCCTATAGACCCTTCCCGAAAATACAGAAAACAAATTAAAATGAATGAAACAGATTCAAAGAGTTATAAATGAAATTAAAAATTCCATTGAAATCTGGCAAAACCATTTGAATGAAATTGAAGGTAGACTTTCAGACCTTGAAGACATCATTAAAGCTAGTGAACATGAAAGGGAGGATCTTTTTTAAAAAACAAGGAATCAGGTAATAACAGTTCAGCAGTTGGGAGATGATTCAAAGGAAAACAACGTAAGGCTCATAGGTATTAATGAAAAATCAGGAGTTAAAACCTGCCAAATAGCTCACTGGATTAAAGCTCCTGCTTAGGCAGATGCAGTAGCCAGTGTTCGATATCTGGCATGCTGTACTGGCCCCGATCCCAAGGACCCCCTGAGACAATGATTGAAAGATTGAGATTCAGTATGTTGATGCACAACTGTAATCCAAGCTCTTGGGAGGCTGAACAGAGGCATATCACTATAAGTTGAATCTAGGTAGTGAGATCTTGTAGACCCTGTATGAAAATACAAAACAAACAAACAAACAAAAAAAAAGAAACTAAGAAAAAGAAAAGTGAAAGAAAAAGGAAAAGACAGAAAAAACAGGAGTCAACACAAATGACATGAAAAGACTGTTTGAAGAAGTGATAGTAGAAAACTTTCTAACAGTACGATACCATTAGTATTTATTATATTATGTATCATTATATTTAAAGTACATACTCAGGAGCTGGGGAATTAGTTCAATAGAATAACCACTTCCCTGGCAAGCACAAGGGCCTGCGTTCCATCCCTATTCCCACGAAAAAAAAAAAAAAAAGTAAATAAAGTACACACTCAGAATATAAGATATGGGCACAAAAAATTCTTTGAACAATATTATCAGTACTCTTTCTTTTCAATGAGTGAAGAGAAAATAGTTATTTTGTATTTTTCTTTTTCTTGATACCTTTTCCCTTTTCTCATCTTAGTTCATCTTTACTTTTGAGCAATTTCTTCCAATTTCAAAATATTGTTTTCCTTTTTGTGCTATATTCACTCTCAGTTTCTCATACCAGGGAAACTGTAAGAAGTTAACACATGTCAGTCTGATTTATTTCAATTATGAATATGGTCTATATTCGCATTTAATTTACATATGCATCTTCATTTTATCCTTCTTTATTCTTGAACAGTACTCCATTATATAAAAAGACCACACTTTTTTCCATTTCTTGGTGGATAGGCAGTTGGTGTTGTTTCCAAAATTTAGCTTTACAAATTGAGTTGCAAAAAATATGAGAGTGTAATAGAGAATGGCTCCCCATCCCGTATACTTCAGTTTCTTATTTGCTCAGGTAGTAGTTCCTGTTGTAGTTCCAGTTGCTTTTATGTCTTAGAAGTAGTTGGTCACTGTGCTACATAGCTAATCACTATGATACATACTGTAAGAACAAATCAAACAGGCAAATATTCTGTCTTTGTACTTCCCCTTGCAGAACCCATGGAAACTTCCCTCCCTGAGCCTTTGAGGCCTGAAATGTCAAGGAGTAATTCATTCCCAATCAGTGTCCCTCCAATGCTAAATAAATCTGCCTACAAATCCCAAGTGTCTATCTACATTTCCAGTGCCTTAGCATCTGATGCATCAGCCAGGAAGACTGACTACACTCCATGCTCCAAATTCATCTACTTTCAGCCAATTGAACTGGTTCCAGCTAGCCATTGTTGGTCGACAGTCAGACACAGAGGCCCACCCTCTGGAACATTTGGCTTCTATCCTACTCAGATAGTGTCATCTTGGCCAAGCAGATAGCTCATTGGCATAGCACCAGCCTGGCAAGCACAAGGTCCTGAGTTCACCTTCCAGTATGAATAATCACAACAAAACAAAAACAAATGGTGTCACCTAATGGCCACCAAAGATGATGGTCAAAAATTTCTTCTGAGTTCCACATTTTGGCTGAGGAGAAATTATACTTTCACATCTGAAAAGTGAGTGTCCATGGCCTTTCCAAAAGTCACCTACCATAGAAAGAACCCCATCAAGTACTTCCAAAAGACATCAAAAGGGGAGCCAAAGGTCCATCTACCACTGTTACGCAGAAACCTGACTAAAGAAAAGCACCTGATGTATGCAAGAAAATCAAGTCTAATAGATGATAGGTGATCATACCTACTGGATACAACATACAAGGGACACAAAAAATACATGCCTCTTAGTCTGTCAGTCACAAAGAAAGTTGACTAGGCCCATGTAAACTCAACATGCCATTGCCATGCCAGGCCTAGATATATAGGACAGATTGAGCTCTATCAAAATGAGTCCTTGGGAATGTGAGGTCAGTGAAAATTTTTCACGCAAACCTTTAACTTACCTTGTTGACAATAGAACAGAACTCTCTGCATTCAAATGTTCCCTCTATGAAAAAGTTACCATCATGCTGGTGACTGGAAATCTTGCTTTTCACTCCTTCTGCCAGGCATGAGCTTATAGCCTTAGAGGACACCTTAACAAACAACTTCCTGGCATCAAGCCAGTTAGTTTCCTCTCATCTAATCCTGAAGTTTCTCCAAAGATGATAGAAGGTGAAAAATATGATGCCTGCACCAGCCTAAGGCAGAAAAACAAAATTCTCCCAGAGTTATGAGCCATATACATGCCAATATCGTCAGCCATCAACCAAGCTGCCTCACTCTGATCCCTGATTGTTTTCATATGTCATATGAAGCACAGATAGACATCCAATTACAGAGCAATTTGATATCCTGATGGACTTTTAATAACCTTGTACTCATTGTTTCCTGCTCATATACGTTCTTTGGACACTTACTCCAGAGGCTAACTGGTTTACATGTCTAGATTCAAAACATGTCTTCCACTTCTTGAAAATTGCCCCTAAAAGACCCTTGAACTGGAAAAAACTTCTGGGAGAAGACATCACTTACTTGGGTTCAATTGTCATAATGAGATAAAAACTCTTTCACTATTTGGGGGATGAACTAGAGACAGATTTGGTCAAGCTTCCAGCACCTTTTCTCTGAAACAGCCTGTTTCTCTGTCCCCTCATGATTTATTTCATGGTATGATGAGGAAAAATAATATACTTTCAGACTACTAAAATACACCTCTCTTGAAGGTAAAGCCAGATCAAGATTGCCAATCTGCCAATGCTGTCACAATTGCCTTGCATATGTATTGCCTCTATCTTCTGCCACCGACAGCCTGCTGAAACACCTACCTGAGTTAAATAATGTCTTCTGTTGCCTTTTTTGGCTCATGTAAGCCAGACGTTCTATGCCTTTAAATGGAAAATCCCAAGTTCTGAACTCAAAAGTCAACTAATCTGGACTTAACCTCCCAGCAGCTGGAAAACTTGTGGACCTATTTATAGCAGCTTTCACTTGTGACCTCACTAGTTTACCAGTTCAAAATATCACTGTAGTGCAGATTAATGATGTCAAAGATGCCTTATTGAAAGATACAAAAACTCTGCTGCAATATCTATCTGAGACTGGTTACAGGATATAAAGTTACATATTTTTTGGAGACTGCTGGATTCAATATAATCTAGGTCCTTGAGTTCACAAAAGCAATGATGTTTACTCAGACTGTCAGATCCTGTGAATATACTTGGGATTAGTCACTAAAAGCTGTCTCCCCCTTTCACCTTTGTGCTCTATTATGCACTAACTATCTGATTAAAAAAACTGAAAACTTCACCTTAGGCATAGACCTACCTGCCTAGATGCCACATGCTATACTGGACCTCCTAAATAACTGTGGACTCTCAAGTATCTGCCGAACAAGGTGGACACACCAATTGTGACCTAAATATTGACTCCTTCACAGATGCTGAGTATATCCTATTTATAGGTGGCTGTAGTTATTAGGACAGGTTACATGTTCACCTTGGAAAAAGTTATTTTGGCCAAAGTTCTTCTGCTCTTGATTCCTACGTGGAGAAGGTATGACTTGAGTAAGCACCAAAAAACAAAGAGACTAGGTATGGAACAATCCTTCAGATGGTGTTTTTAAGTCCTCTTCTATCCTGATGGGTACAGTTTTGGTGTGGTAGCAGAATATGTGACACAGGTAAATCCAAAATAGCACATCTATATAACATATAGGTCACAAATCTTTAAAAATGTTAAAGGAATGAAACATGACCCTATAGAAATAACTACAAATAATGAAAGGACCAGCTACATCTTTAGACATTACAAGACACATATACAACCCAGATGCATATTAACTACCTCTACATGTTTCAAAAATCCAGCCTTAGATCCACTGGACAGTTTACCTAGACAGCTCGCGTGAGGCTCTCTCTAATGTAATAATCCACTTAGAGCCCTGCTCTGGTCACTCTGGATGTTGACCAATTCATTCACAGCTGAAGCTTAAAAACACCATTTGCAGGATTGTTCCATACTTAGTGTCCTTGATTTTTGTGCTGTTTATCCAAGTCCTTCTTTTCTTCCTCCTGCATCTCTTTTTCTTCTCTTGAAAATCTATAGACTCTTGCCACAAAGAGTAGAACCACCCATCAAGCACTTCACCAAGGTGTGATTAGTATCCCTGTCACATTGAACACTCTCCTATATCATATTAACTCCTTCATTACCTTGTCAGAATGATGTTACATAGTAGAGAGGCATAACATTTCTCTCCTGAAATGTAACTTAGGGAAAACTATAATAAGAGAATCCTGGGAACCTTGGGCAGGGTCTATCCTAGGATCACTGACAAACCTAATGTTACTGCTGCTAGTAGGGCTTTGTCCCAGAAGCTCACAGGCAATATCCCCAGAAAACATATGCTCATGAAACTAAAGGCAGGAAGTATAAGAGAAAATGGCTATTCAGTGTATTTTGGTTTCCCAGGTTTATGTCTCTTAGAAATATCTGAATACTCTGAGGTCTAGTTATTTACCATGTTGCACACTGTAAACCAGATCAAAGAAAGTCAAGTACTCAGACTTCGTACATTCCTTTGCAGACCACATAAACCCTCCCTCCCTGAGTCTTTGTAACTGACATTATAAGTAACACTTGATTCCTAGGCAGTATCCATTAAACATTTGAAATATCTGCTTCCAAATATGGGTTCAGTGTTTGTTGCTTTAGCAGGTGCTCATGTGTCCATCTGTTACGATTTAAAAAAAAAAAAATTCTGGGAAGATACTCAGAAGGCAAACAGTTAGACCAATTAGGTTCTCTACTTCTAGGTTTGTGAGGCATCAGTCTACTAATTGCCATAGTTGTTGTACAAGTATCAACTCCCACAGATAGTACAGAGGTGTTTCTTTTCACCATGGCACCTTCAGCACTTGTCATTAGTTAATTTGTCAATGAAAACAGTTTCTTGAGTGAGATGGATTCTCAGGGTCATTCTAATTTGTATTTCTTAAATAACCAATGATGCTGAACATGTTTTCATACATTTATGTGTCAATTTGTATTTCTTTAAGTGAAATGTACATATTTATCTCAGATGCCCATTTCTAGATTTGGGAAATCTGATATTTTCAATTCTTTGTAGGTTTTGGATATAGCTCGTTAATCTAAGGAATATTTTGTTAAAAATTTCCCGCTTGGGGTTGTCATTAGATTCTTTTGGTTATTTATAAATAGCTTGTTAATAGGATGCTATACTCGTCTTTGATTCTTTTAGTGTTTCTTGTGTGATATGTGCTTTGTTCACGAAGTGTGTTCCTTAACTTGTATCTTCAAGAGTTCTACCTAATATCTTTTCCAGTGGATTAAATGTTTCTGTTTTACTCTTTAGGTCTTTGATCCTCATTGATTTTAGTTTAGTACATGGTGATATACATCAGTCTACATTTATTTTCAGTCAGTTTCTCCAGCATCATTTTTTTGTTTTCTGTATTTTAGGGAAGGGTCAGCAGGGTGGTCAGGGTCTCACTACTGGATCTCATTGGTAGTGATTCTCTTTATTACAACCTCCCAAGTGCTGGAATTACAAGTGTGCATCATCACGTCCAGTCTCAATTGCTGTCTCTGTGTACCCTGGCAATGGAGCCGGCATGGCAGGCCTAGGGATCGAAGCCCCGGCCCCTGCACTAGATTACTCTCCAGCACCATTTTTTAACCATGCTATATTTTTCCAATGAACATGTTTAGCCCCTTTATTGAAGATACTGTGTTTGTAGTTGTTTCTGCATCTTCTTATCTGCTCCATTGATCAGCTCTGCTTTTCTTTTTTTTCTTCTTTTGTATAATACTAACTTAATCATAGCAATTGTGTGTTATAATTTCAAGTCAGTGATTATGGTATTTTCTTTTGTTGTCCTGAATTGGTTTTGTTATTCTGGACCTCTTTCGATTTGAAATGAAATTTAGGAAATTTTTGTAATTCCATGCTAATGGAATTTTGTTTGAGATCCAATTAAATCTGCATAACAATTTTGTTACTATGCCCATTTTCACCATATGAGTTCTTCTTACACAATTGAGACTGGGCATGATGACACACACCTGTAATTCCAACACTTGGGAGGTTATAATCATAGAATCACTACCATTTTCTGATAACCTCTTTAACGCCTTTTTTCAAAATATTGTAACTTTCTCTTTTTGTGTGCAGGGTCTCACTCTGTAGCTCAAATTCATAGTGATCCTCCTGTTTTCAGCCTCTATAGTGCTGGGATTACAGGCGTGTACCACTATACCCTGGCTCCATAGCCTGTTCAGCACACACAGGGGATGGGTCCAGTATGTCAAGGATTGCACTTTGATCCCTAAAGTTTCCTAAGCAAGTGCTTAGTCCACTGAACTGTCTTGCCAGCCCTACTGTAACTTTCAATGTATCAAACTTTTACTTAATTTGTTAGATTGACTTCATAGTGCATTTATTTCTATGTTGTTGTGAAGGTTGAGATTTTCCTAATTTCACTTTCAGTGATTGTGTTGTATCTACATAGAAGTACTATTGATTTTTGAGTGCTGACTTTCAACATAGCTACAGTGCTGAAGAGTATTAAATGTACAAACTTAGTGGCGTTTTGGGGGACTTCTTTGTAGCATACCGTGTCATCCATAAATAATCATATTTAAATTTTTTCTTTCCTATGCTTGCTATATTTTTCATTTCATTCTCTTTTTTAGTTGTTCTGGCTAATATTTCTAGAGATACACTAAATTGGATTAATGGTAGTATACATCCTTATCTTCTTCCTGACTTTGGCATGAACCTTCAAATTTTTAGCTTTTAGTATAATGTTATTAGCTGATTTGTCATAAAAAGACATATATCAGATTGAGACAAAGATGATTTATTTCAATTTTCTATAGGGATTTTTTTCATGGATGAGAGTTGGACTTTGTCATTTTTTTCTGCATCTTTTGAGATAATTATGTGACTCACTTTGACTCTGTTAATATGGATTATTAATTTAATAATTTGTATATGTGAAATCAATACTGTATCCCTGAATATATCCTAAGTGGTTATGGTTATATTATTGATAATGTGCTGCAGATCAAAAATTACAGAAAAAGAAGGCCTGCAATGAGAGCTAACATTTTCATGCTATCCTCTGAAGGTCAGTGAGGACTCAGGACATAAAGAAATTTGTACTGTAACATCCTATAACTATATTGTGTCCCAAATTTGTTGATCAGGGAGATTATGGGGAAACAGAGGAAAGTGACTGATGATGTAGAGTGTGCCTAAGGAGAGACAAATGGAGAGAAAACATTCTCTCAGGTTTTCACAGAGAGAAAATTGGTCAAGCAAGGGCCATGACTCATCCACATGGCTGACACTGACAAAGGATCTACAAACTGCAGTAGAGGGTTTCAGGATAAATCCTGAAAGGATTTGACCTACCTTATCAGATACAAAGTAACATTTCTTGTTATATAGGTTTTGCTTTACCTTGGTCTTAACCATCCAGCGAAAATTATAAAAGCAAACTATAAAAAGTAAAGCCATATTAATATGCTCAGCTGCAAAAGACTCAAGTCAACAACTTCTGACATTGCCAGTCCTACAGATAACCCACTACTGTTATGGACTACTGAAATCTATTGGATCATTTTTTTTTTTTTTTAGTTCAGGCACCTTCAGTATCCAAATGGTAATGGAATACCTGTCTCTGATAATACTGAACAAAAAATGTGGATACAAATGAAGAAAAATTTTGTATCTCTATATGCAAAGTACTTAGGATAGATATACAGCTACTTTCCCTTAATTCAATTAGAAGAAAGATTTGTACTAATAATGTTTGGACAGGATGTTATGTCTCCATTTTGGACTATGGAAAGACAACAATATGCATTGTATTAATTATTGAAATTGACTTTGAAACTGTCTCATTTCTACTTGTTTCTCAATAAAATTAGTAAAAATGTAAACAAGGGATAAGAAAAACAATATTTAGCAGAATTTTAATGATGTATTTTTGGCAGAACAGGGAATTGATCCCATATAAGTTTGAATATTGTTTTCTTTTGGCTAAATATCTATACAAAAATATGTAGCATTTTTTAACATTCTATTGGGATTTAAATTTTAGAACATCTATAGAAGTTGAAAATTAGCAGTTTTGTTTTATGTCTATGGCATGTGATATTTAGGCAGATAGTGATGTTCAGATCAACTGCCTTTGTTATAGAATAATAATATGAATAATCTTCTCCTCTCAATGTTTAACAACTAAAGTTTGCAGACCAACAATTGCAAAGACTAAAATATAAGAAATACTTTGGTTGTAGCCTTTCAAGGTCAGTGAGAACTCAGGACAAAATTGAACCTCTGCTGTGACACTGTGTAACTAATTGATGTCCAGAATTTTCTCATCAAAGAGATTACCTGGCCAAAGAGGAAAGATCAATGACACATACTGTGCCTAAGGAGAGGCACCTAGAGAGAAAAACTATTTCAGTCTTTCACAGAAAGCAAGAAATGGCAGTGACTTGTCCAGATGTCTGACACTGACAGAAGATCCAAAAGGTGCTCTACATGATTCCAGAGTAAATCTTGAGGGTATCTGATTGAACTTATCAGATAGAAAAGCTTACATTTTTAGTTGTATACATCTTGTTTTAACTTTGTCTTAACCAGCAGAAAAATATAACCACAAAGTACAAAAAGTAACACAATATTAATATGCTGAGTTTTACAAGTTTTACATCAACAATTTTGGACTGCTGCCAATTGTTCTGGTAACTCATTATTATGGACTATTCACTGTATTGGGTTAATTTGCTGAATTCAAGTGGCTGTAGTGTTTGAACTGGCCTCAAGTATGAATAGACCCTTTAATGTCTTCTCCAAATACAGCTTCACTAAAAGTAATGCAATACCACCCATCTCTGACAAAACAATACAAAAGTGTGGTATATAAATAAAGGTCCTTTTGTAGTAATAGACATACAGCTACTTTCTCTCAGTTCAATGAGAAGAGAGGCTTGTACTAATAGTATATACCATAGTTCATGTCTACATCTTATCTTCTGAATAACTACTATGAAGACAACAATATGCAATATATTATTTTTTTTAGTATCCCACTAATCTGTGTTTGAAACTCTTTCATTGCTATTTTCCTCATTAAACTGAACAAGCTTTAAAAAAAAAAAAAAAAGATCCAGGGACTTCCAAATAGCTCAGGGGTTTAAAGTGCCTGCAAGCAGGCTCAGAGGCTGGGGGTTTGATTCCCAGGCATGCAATGCCAGGCCAGCCCCCGAGGCATGCTGAAATGGGAATTGAGACTGGGTGTGATGGCCTGTGCCTGTAATCTCAGCTCTTGGGAGGCTGAAAACAGGCAGATCACTATGAGTCCAATCGAATAGTGAGACCCTGAGCAACCTGTAGACCCCTGCCTGAAATACAAAGAAAGAAAGAGAGAGAGAGAGAGAGAGAGAGAGAGAGAGAGAGAGAGAGAGAGAGAGAGAGAGAGAAAGAAAGAAAGAAAGAAAGAAAGAAAGAAAGAAAGAAAGAAAGAAAGAAAGAAAGAAAGAAAGAAAGAAGAAAGAAAGAGAAAGAAAGATAGATCTGGCTTACTTTCTGCCACTCTATGGTTTTTCTTTCCACTTTGAGGTGATTTATTTTGCTGTTCACAGCTTTTTTTGTAAGACGAAATACAAAATTTTATTCATAGAGATAATTCCTCTGCCACTGTGGGTTTTTTTCATGAAGTCTTTGCTTGCATTTATGTCTTCTAGAATTATACCCATTCTATTTTCAAGCCTTATTATATCAATATTACGAAAAAAGAGGTACACTTAAAGTTTATTATTTGATAATAGTTTTGACCCATGCTGTACACATCTTTTGACTTTGCTCTACAAAATTTCATTTGATAAATGGGCTCATTGGCAACACACTGTCAGATCCCTCTCTATCTCTCAGGAGCTATCTGTCTCAATTAATTTTTCCTACTCGTAACATCTAGTGTTCCTTAAAATTTGTTATTAAATTTTGGAGTACACAAACTTGCTGAATCTGACACCTAACCAGTTGAGACATATTATTTCCCCTATACTATTTTGGTCAGAAGAGGTTCTAGTTTCTGCAGTAGGAGCAGAGCATGGCCTTACTCTTCAAGCCTTGTCCTACATATCTTGATGACTGTAACTTACAGGACTGGAGTTGGACCTCTCTACCTTGTGAAGGAGGAGCCTTTGGTTTCTGAGGCAGGCAAAAGTTAGAGTATTGCTTCACTATAGATTATTTGATTTATTTTACAGTCTATTATATGTAGTATAATGTTATATTGAAATATTGAGAGCAGGACTGTTTCTCTATTTTCTAATCTTGGGAAAAATCATGTAGTTTTTCATCACTAAGTATGATGATAGCAGAAGACATTCAAGGATGCCTTTTTTAAGAATGCTATTTTATTTTGCTGAAAATGATTAAGAATGCTATTTTATTTTGCTGAAAATTTTATCTTTAAATGTTTTGGGATTTTATCAAATATTTTGTGCATCTATTTGAATGACAGAATGCATGTTTATATGTATGGAGGTTGACTTGGATAATTGTACTGTTGATTTCTCCTGGTCTATATATATGAGTGGGTGTTGCTCAATTTTTTCTTGTCTTTTTAACTTTTTATAATTTTTTTCTTTAATAAATTTGCATGCTTATATCTAGAAAGTTGAATAACTAATTTGATGACAATGTTATGCAATACAGCAACCATTGGCAAATTCCACACACACACACACACACACACACACACGCACACACGCACACACACATGATTTGTGTTTTTATTGTAAAGGGAATAAATTAAGAGACAAACATTAGAAATAATACAGAATTTCAAAAAACAAGATGATAGGAATTCAACAATGGTTATATTGCACACAATTATCATCAAAGTAGTTGCTCAGATTGCCAAAAATAAGGATGTAAAATTCGTCAAAATAAAAATTGATTTTTATGTTAACTGAATCTTGATCACAGTGCACTATAGTTTTATGTACTGAATTGAATTTGGTAGAAACTTGAATAGAATTTTTATGTGTACTTTTATTAGTAATATTGATCTGCTAACTGATTTGGGTTTCACAGCAAAGCTAGCCTCTCAAAATGAATTAAGTATCTTTTCCTTTTCCATTTATTAAAAGCCAGTGTGTGTAATTGCTGTTATGTCTAACTGTTTAGTAGTAACAACAAAAACTACTTGCTATATTTATTTGTAAGTTGTATCCAGTCAAATTTGTCCCAAAGTAAGTGGAGTAATTTTTTAAAAGTTTATGATTGTAATTTTTACACTTTTGTCTTTTTGAAGTAAAAAATATAATGAAATTCTAATTTGCTTAATGAGCCTCATGAGTGCTAAGATTAAAGGCATGTGCCACCACATACACATACAGAAATTATTTTTTCATGAATTTATTTTCACTTTCTTTCATGTTGTTGTATTTTATGGAGATGGCATATAGTTGTCTATCTTAATTTTTATTTATTTATTTATTTATTTATTTATTTATTTATTTATTTTCTTTTGCAGTGCTGGGGATTGAACTCAGGACCTTGCACTTGCCAGGCAAGTGCTTATTATACTGAGCTGTCTCCCCTGTCCTGTCTTTGTATATCTAATGGTCTCTGCCTTTTAATAGAAAGTGTTTAGAAATCTACATTTTATGTATTTATTATTGTAGTTTTAAGTCTATCATGTTTCAATATTTTTCTATTTCTCTTATTTCTTTGTCTGCTTTGTCTTATTTTTCATATTGTTTAAACTATTTGATTATATTTGATGGCTTACCTTTTTCATTTTTGTAGATTAGGTGTAAAATAACTTTAATTTCATACTTTAAGCTGTCTTTTGTATCTTTAATTAGTCTTCCATTTGAAATGATGTTAAATCACTTCAGAGATAATGTAGACATCTTACTAGTTTACACAAAATCTTCTTGTCATAGATTTTGAGGAATTATTTTCACCACAAATGTACTTATTACTTATTTTATTGATGTAAATAGTTATAGAGTAGAGATGAATACTAATAAAATACTCAAATATTTATTGATGTTATCATTTAAATATTTATGGTACATATTTTAATACATTATAATGACATCATCTTGGGGAGTTTTTTAACATATGCATACAATTTCTAAATCATTTTCTAACCTCCTCTTCCCTTCCCTCCACCTCCCTGTACTTTTTGTAGCACCTTTCTCTCTTTCTCTGCCTTTTTCTCAGTCTGTGTCTCTATATCTGTCTCTGTCTGTCTCTTTCTCTCTTTATTTCTCTTTCATATCACATTCATTTAGGGAAGTGGTATAAATGTCCTACGACAATATTTTCTCCTTTTTTCTGTTAATATTCTTTCCTTTGCTTGCCTCCCTACCCCCATCTGTTCTTTCTCTTCTCATAGGCTAAAGACTCATTTCACTGTTTCCTACTATCTACATTTATTTTGCTCTTTATTAGTACATTATTGTTTTCATACAAAGGAGGCTGTGCAATGACTTTGTGTATTAGATGTATTTAACTTAAGCTTATGTTGTCAAGCTGCAAAATCTTTCCTTAAAATGGCTCAGTTTTATCCTTCTTTATAGAAGAATAGTACTGCTTTTTGTAAAAATACATTTTCTTTATCTATTAATTCATTTGTGGCTGTTTACAAGATATAGACTTTATGAATTGTCAGAAATGTGGTAGGCAAGGATCACTGTAATATAATATATTTAAATATGTGGACAAGACACCTAGTAGGGAAATACCTTGGTCAAATCGAAATTCTATTTTTAGTTTGTCACAATTTTTTCATACTGATTTTCACAGTTGTTTTACCAGGTTACACTGTAGATGAAGAAGGCTCTCTAACATTTTGTTGACTGATTTCTTGAATATAGATACTCTTTCCTGAGTAACATAGTATTACAGTGGTGTTTTATATACTTTTTCACTTGTATTTTATTAATTCAGCATAGTGGTACACTTTAGGTTTACATAATTATAATATTCACTATAAGGAATTTGTAATTTTACATGATACAAATTGATTCATTTTTTTCAGAAAAACAACCTCTCTTCCACTCATTTTTTTAAAAACAAAAGCTGGTTTCAATTTTTTTCTTTCTTTCTCACTAATTTTCAATGTTGTTTTAATTTGAGTTTCCCAAATGGCCATTACACATCTTTAGCATATATTTTTGGCTAGTATCAGCCAATTATCTCAGCAGATTAAAGTGGCTGCTTAAGCAGCCACAAGAGACCAGAGTGCTTGATCCTGGCCTGCTGTGCCAGCCCCAACCTCGTGGGCACACTGATATGGGATTGAGACTGGGCATGGTGGTGCATACCTGTAATCTTTGGGAGGCTAAAAACAGGAGGATCGCTATGATTCCAATCTTATATAGTGAGACCCGCTACACCCTGTAGATGCTTACTAAAATACAAAATGAAAATGAATTCTTTGTCTGTGTACTTCTTCATCTGAATTTCGAATTTTGGGAGTCTTACATTTTGACTTTTTTTTGTATTAAAATACTAATGCTTTGTGTCATAAGTAGGACAAAATGTTTCTCCTTCTGCATGTTGTCTTTCAATTATGTTTGTGGTTTCAATTGCATAACTTTTTTTAGCTCAGCTTGATACCATTTGTTGATTCTTGGTATTATTTCTTCTACATCTGGGGTTCTATTTTTAAAGTGGGCATTTACTGCTATAAAATCCCCTTAGGATTAATTTTGTTGTACTCCATAAATTCTGGGATCTTGCACTGGAATTGTCATTTGATTCCAGCAAGTAATTTCTTCAAAGTTCCACTGATTATTCAAGATAATATTGTTTAATGTTCATGCATTTTCTCAAAACACATTTAGTCTGTCTCCAAGTGTCAAAGTCTGTAGAGTCTCAGAATTGCAAAAAAGTTCAAGTCAAAAGTCTCTTCTGAAATTTAAGGCAAATTCTTAGCTGTGAGCTACTGTACAATACATCTATCTACATGATTGTCTTTGTTCCTCCTCTAATTTGTGTAACAGAATACCCATAACTCTTAAGTAAAATGAAGAAAGGTTTAGTTTGGCTTACAGCAGAGAGGTTTCAGTCCATAATTATGTAACTATGCAAGGTAAAGTTACATTGTAGAAGGTATCAAGGAAGAAAAGTAGCCCAAGTCAAGTAAGGGCAGGCAGAGGTCACCAAGGCACAAGCTCACACAGCAGCAGATGCAGCTTGTTTCTCCAATTTATCCCTTCCAGTGGAGGCACCTGTTGTGTATTGCCTTCCATACCCAAGTTGTGCCTTCTTAGAGTAAGCATCACATCCTTAAGCCCAATAACACAATCATATATTCCGTCACCTCTATAAAGCCTCACCTGTGACCCTATGAAACTTTGAGGGGGCATATTATAACATTGTGCAAACCATAACATTGTCTGCTTGTTTCCCAAATCACTCATGAACATCCTTATATGCAAAAAGTATTTATCCATTTGCACAAGTTACCAAATTTCTAATAGTTTCAACATTTCTGAAAAGTTCAAATCTAATGTCTCCTCTGAGATACAAGGCAAAGTCTTTGCTATGAACCTGTGTACAATGAAAATAATATTGAACACTTGCAACATGGGGCATGATAACGATTCCCATTCCAAAATGTACTGATAGGAGGCTTGAAAGGAATGGGAACAAACCAAGCCTAGATTCCAGGAGAGAAATCCTTTATTCTTGTTTTTTCCCTTTAGTTTTGTAATGTTTCTGTGGAAAGATGGGAACTCCAGAGGGTTTAATTGGCTTGGTCAGTACATATAACTCTCAAGCCTTTTCACTTAGGACAGCTTTGCTCACTATCGGCATCTTTCCTCAGATGATCCACATTCCAAACTTCTCTGATATTCTGGGGTCTCCACTGTACTTTTGCTTTAACCTCACAGCTTTACTCAGTACTTTATCAAGGATACACTTCCTAACTTACAAGGCCTTCTGAAATCTAAGAGAAAGTCTGCCTTACTCAACAAGTCTTGCATTCTGTATGAGCCTAAAAGCAGCACAACATTGATGATACTAAAATCTGCTGGTAGCTGGACAAATAACCAGGTTTCTTTCCATCATGGCTGCAGAGGTTACTCGCCTTCACTTTTGAGCATTATGAATCAAATACTGATGACAAATTTCTCTAAGCTGTCATCCCAAAGGAGCATCTGCTTGAACGTTAACCAGCCTTTGGGTAGTGTCACCTGCAGCCAGGTTGGCCCTTGCTCAATTCCAGGTTCACTCTTAATGCTAGCATCACATCTGTAACAGGAGATCTCTGCCTAGCAACTTGCTTTCTTGGTTCGCCTCAGGCACCTAGAGCTCTTGGAACTTAAACATCTTTATCAAGTGGCTTATCTCATGTACTCTGTGTTTTCAGAGCTGGTCTTACTTTAGTCAATGTATGATTTATCTCCAGCCACTCCAAACAGTCCCTGTTTTGTTTTGTATTTGGAAGTGAAAAGTGGTCAGTTCAATTCAAAGTACTTGTGTTTGGAGGACTCTGTAGCAGACCTTCTTTTTCTAAACCCTTTTCCATTCTGAGTAAATGAATGCATATAGGCTGAAATATATGCATAGCAGAACTTGAATTCAGCAATTTACTTTTATACAATTGTAGATGGCAAATGTTAGAAAGCATTAGTGATTGTAGATTCTTAATAGCTAACACAATACTATGACATTGGCACAAACTTGTGGTTATATGTTTATGCTGCATATTCAAGATGAAGTTAAGTTGAGATTATATTAATTAAATTTAAGTTCTTACTATCTTTCTTTTTTATTTTTTAAAGAGAGTACAGGGCTGGCCAAATAGCTCGGTGGATTAAAGTTCCTGCAAGCAGGTGAAGGGGACAGGGGTTTGATCCCCAGGCCTGCCCTGCTGGTCTCACACACAAAGCACCCTGAGAACAATTGAGACTGGTTGTAGTGGGACACACCTGTAAGCCCAGCACTGGAGATGCTGTAAACATGCAGATCACTACGAGTCTGATCTAGTGGTGGGATGTAGAACGTCCTGTAGACCTTTCTCTAAAATACAAAAAAAGGACAGAGTACAACTTAGAGTTAAAACAGAAAAATTACAAATGAAACAGTATGTCACTTAACAAAGTAATATGAATTTCACAGTATTTGTTGTAATTGTATTGTCTTCCAATAAGTTATTCATATTATCAGACATATGCATGTAAAATTGGAATAAGAAATAAAAACAAAGAAGTATATAAGAAATTAAAAGGAGACAAAGTACAAAAAATTGAAAAAAGGACACAAAACTAATGAAAACATTAACTGCTTCTTTCTATAGATCATCAAAAATGCACAGTACCATTGTCCAAAACATTCTACTTACATATATAGCTAAACCTCTTTCCCCACTTCCTCTTCTGTCCTTCTCAACTTGTGACTCTTTTTTAATAAATTCATTGCCTTTTCCTAGTATTTATTGTACCCTTTGAATTCCATTTTTCTCTTTAAGTTTCTCACATTGAGGAGACAATACAATGTTTGCACATGTGGGGCTGATTTATTTCACTTAAAAGTACGTTCTGCAGTTGCATCCATTTACTGATAAAAGTCTCAAATTTATTTTGTGCTACACCTGAATAATACTCCATTTTGTGAAAATACCACATACTTTTTTATCCATTCTTCAGTTGATTGTCATCTGGGTTGTTTCTAGGATTTATCTATGACAAACTGTGCTGCTATAAACATGGGTTCACATATATCAATGTGGAGTGTGCTTTTCCGTTCTTCTGGAAAAATGTCTGGGAGGGAAATAGCTACCTTGAATGGAATCTCCAATCCTGGATTTTGAGGGAATCGCCACACTGATTTTCGAACTGTTTTTATAAGTATGCACTCCCACCAACAATGCAGAATTGTACCTTTTTCACCACAGCCTCTCCAGGAATTATTATTGGCTGACTCCTTGATGTTAACCATTTTTTGAGTGGTGAGATGGAATCTCATTGTTGCTTTAACTTTCAGTTCTTGAATGATCAATGATTAGGAACATTTTTTAAATATGTATTTACTTCCCCTTTGCATTTCCTCCACTGAGAAGTGTATATTCATCTCAGATGCCCATTTTTGGATTAGCTCTTTGAACTTGTGTGTGCCTAATGTTTTTAATCCCTTATGTGTTTTAGAGAGAAGGCCTTTGTTGCAGGGATAATCATGCATAATTTCTCCCAGTTTGTAGGTTTTGTTTTTACTCTGTTAGAGATTTGGTATGAAGTGCTGAAACTTCCAAAAAGAAATCCAAGTTGTCGATTCTGTGAAGTATTTCCTGTGCAGTTTGGCTTTTGTCCATGAACTCTACCTACATCTATTTAAGATTTCTCCCTACATTTTCTTGCAGAATATTTATATTTATATTTTAATATTTAAATTTTTAATTCATTTAGATTGTAGCTTTGTGCACAGTGATAGGCATGGTTCTAGTTTTAGTCTTTGGACTGTGTAAGCCAGTTTTTCCAGCATCATTTATTAAAAAAGCTATCTTTCTTCCAAAGAACATGTTTGGTCTCTTTATCAAAGATAAGGTGAGTGTGTTTATGGTTGTATCTGAACATTTTCATCTGTTCCATTGATCTTCATGTGTGTCTCTATGCCAATAACATGCTGATTTTATCACAGTGCTTTATAGTTAAATTTCATGTCAGGGATTGTGATAGCTCCTGCTTTTCCTTTGTCTCCCAAGGTTGCTTTTGATATGCCAGGTCTCTTCTGTTTCCAAATTAATTTGAAGAATTTTTCACTAGCTCCGTGAAGTATATACCAAGTGTATTTTAATCTTCAATGTATTTCATCTGTATATCATTTTTAGGGGTATTGCTATTTTCTCATTTTTGGTTCTTCCTATCCAGTAGCATGCAAAATTTTTCCACTTTCTCAAATTCTCTTAAATCTCATTTCTCAGAGCACATTCATTTTCACTGTATAAATCTTTTATGTCCTTTGTGAGATTTATTCCTATTTCATTTTTTGATGTTATTGAGAAAGGAGCTGTTTCCCTAATTTCTGTCTCATTCTGTTCATTGTTTGTGTGCAAAAGTAGTACTGATATTTGGGTGTTGACTTGGTATCCTGCTACTTTGCTGAATTTAGTAATTAAATCTACAAGGCTCTTGGTGTAATTTTTGTTGTCCTCAATATAAATTATTGTGTAATCTGCAAATAATGATAGTTTCACTTCTTTTTCAATCCTTATTCATTTTATTTCTCTCTCTTCTCTAAGTGCTCTGGCTAGTGTTTGCAGAACCATATTGAAGAAGAGTGGAGAGAATGTATATCCTTTTATTATTCCTGATTTTAAAGTGAATGCCTTCAGTTTCTGAAAGTTCTTACTATCTTTTAATAGTTAATTCTCCTCAGTATTTGCTTGGTGCCATGTATATCACCTCTCAGTTCTCATGTGTCAGCTACCTGGATGACTCACAGCCATTCCTTGATGAAGTTGGTTTCTATGAAAGCTTGGGAGAATTTTTTTCTCTTGGTGACCCTCCTCAGGCATACTCTATGCTACTGATTTCCTTCCTCTGTAGTTCCTTTGTCTGTTTCATCCATGTGGATGAGTCACGGCCAATGCTTGACCAGATTGCTCTCTGTGAGAGCCTGAGAGAAAGTTTTCTCTTCATGTGACTCTCCCCAGGCACACTATAGAACTTCAATCTCTTTCCTCTGTGGCTCCACAATCTCCTTGCTCAGAAAATCTGGAGCTCACCTGAGTCTCATAATATTGCAGTACAGGTTCTCCT
>PVKA01034743.1:0-23220 GCA_004027165.1 Ctenomys sociabilis | reverse complement strand
GATGTGTGTGTATAGACAGTACAGTTGGGATAGATAACGCTGTGCTTCTACATAATTCTATGAGAGGCAAGATCTGCACTAATGGTGGTTGGACAGGATATTATGTCAGCTTTTAGTGCTATGGTCATCCACTAGGTAAATAATTATTGAATCTTTGATATAATTCAGCTATAAAAAAACCTGTAAATATAATATCATGTATGCACCTTGTATAATACCAAAACGTTATGAAAACAGTTTGCAATGTATTAATTCATCGAATGTGTATGGTTAAGATGTCTTGAAACTGTCTGATTGACATTTTTATTTTAATAAAATTAAAAAAAAATAAAAAAAAAAGAAGAAGAAGAAAAATGCAAGCTCAGGCTTTGAGTCCACCAGTAAGTACAGAGGACACAAGTTTAGATGAAATGAATGAATTAACAGATACGGAAGCAAAGGAACAACACCAGAAAGGTATAGAGGAACTCAGATGAGAAGTAATTCCTGAAATAAAAAAAGAAATATCTGAATACATATCATCTGAAATAAAAAATCAAATGCAGAAACATCAGGGGGAAAACCAATGCTCACCCAGAACAAATGCAGAGAGCACTATTCCAGCTGAAACTTATGAATTAACAGCGTCTGTGGCAAAGAAACAATAGCAGAGAGGTCATGAGGAACTCAAAGCAGAAATAATTTCTGAAATCAAAAAAGAATTCTTTGAAATCATAGCATCTGAAATACAGAAACAAGACCAGAAGTATACAGAGGAAACCCAACTTGGAAGAAACACTGCAGTAAAACAATTAATAACTACCTCTAAAGAAGACAAGGACAAAAAAATAGAGCAGATAAGAAATATGATGGATTCCTTGAATGAGCAATACAGAAAAGAATTAGAATGCATGAAACAGAGTCGAAGAGATATAGAAGAAATAAAAATATCAATCATGAGTCTACAAAACCGTTTGAGTGAAAGTGAAGACAAAGTTTCAGATCTTGAAGATGCTGGTATAGCTAGTGAAAAGGTGAGAAAGGATCTCTAGAAACAATGAGAATGCAGGAAAAAATAATGCATCACCTGTAAGATGACACAATATTGAACAATGTGAGATTAATTGGGATCAATGAGAATGAAGGAGTCAATACAAATGACATAAGAAGGATTTGGGGAGAAGTAATTGCACAAAACTTCCCAAATATGAAAAAACAGTCCAACATTCAGGTAACCGAAGCGTACAGAACACCACATAACTTTAAGCCAAGTAAAAACACACTGAGACATATAATAGTCAAGATCCCAGAAATCCAACACAAAAATAATATACTGAAAGCTGCTAGAGAGAAGAAGCAGATCACATTCAAAGGAAAAGCCATCAGAAGTAGAGCCGACTTCTCTACACAAACCTGAAGGCAAGGAGAGCATGGAACAGAGTTCTTCAAGTCCTATAAAAAAACAAATTACAGCCCAGACTATTATACCCTGCAAAACTCTCTTTCAGTTTTGGTGGAGAAATGAAATATTTCCATGACAAAGAACAACTAAAGAATTTCATAATGACAAAGCCATCCCTTCACAGGATGCTGAAAGATGTTCTAGAGAAAGACCACAATGACCAAAACTCCATGAATGAGAACTGAAGGAATGCACTAAACAGGACAGACAATTAAATACAGGATACAAAGGAGTAAACAACAGCAGGTAAATATCATGACAAACATAAGTCAACACATTTCAATTATAGCCATCAATGTAAACGGACTCAATTCACCAATTAAGAGAACTAGACTGGCACCGTGGATTAGGAAACAAAATCCAACAATATGCTGTATACAACAGACACACTTAACTCAAAATGCCGTTCATAGGGTCAAAGTAAAGGATGGAAAACAATAGTACCTGCCCCAGGACCACAGAAATAAGCAGGAGTAGCAATTCTGTTCTCAGACAATCTCAACTTCAAACCAAGAAGGAAAAAATGACACAAAGAAGGCCACTATATATTGGTCAGGGGAAAAATTCAAGAGGAAGAGGTATGCATGAAACACAGGAGCACCCAACTATGTAAGACAAATTTTAATGGACATGAAAAACCTAATGACCTAAGACCACAATCTTAATATGAGACCTTAACACCCCCTTATCTCAAAAAGATACATCAACCAGACAAACAATTAGCAAAGAAGTAACAGAACTGAACAAGAGCTTGGAACAAATGGACCTGGTGGACATATACAGAGTGTTCCACCAACCACAGCTGAATACACTTTTTTTTTCAGCTGCACATGGGTCATTTTCCACATACTAGTCCAGAGGTCACGAGTAAGTGTATGCAAGAAAAGAGAAAGTATCCCATGCACATTATCTGACCACAGTGCAATGAAACTGGAACCATATGACAAAAGAAAGCAGAAAAACCCTCTAAATTCATGGAAATTAAACAACACCCTGCTCAGCAATCAATGAGTCACAGAACAAATTAAACAAGAAATTCACCAATGTCTACAATTCAATGAAAATTCAAGCACAATTTACCGGAATGTGTGGGATGCGATGAAAGCAGTTCTTGGAGGAAAAATCATAGCTATGAACTCACACATTAGGAAAACAGAATGGGAACAAATAAACACCCTAATGTTGCACTTCCAACATCTAAAAAAGGAAGAGCAAATGAAACCAGAGTGCAAAGATGGGAAGAAATCATAAAGATTAGAGCAGAAATTAATTCAATTGAGATGAAGAAAACAGTTTAAAGTACTCACAAATCGAAAAGTTGGTTCTTTAAAAGAGTAAATAAAGTTGATAAGCCTCTAGCCAACTTCATCAAAAATAGGAAAGAAAAAATTCAAGTACATGCAATAAGGAATGAAAAGGGTGAAATCACCACAGACCCAGTGGACGTTCAGAAGATTATCAATAGTTACTTTGAGAATCTTTACGCTTATAAATAGAAGACACAGAAGAAATGTACAGATTCGCCAAAAGGTACAAATTACCAAAACTGAACCAAGAAGATATAACAACTCTCAATAAGCCAATAACAGCCAATGAAATATGAAACATAATAAAAATCCTACCAAGAAAGAAAAGTCCAGGTCCTAATTGATTCACAGCTGAATTCTACAAGAAACTTATGGAAGATATAATCCCTACCCTCCTCAAACTCTTCAATGAAATTGAAAAGGAAGCAGTCCTTCCAAAATCATTTCTGGAGGCAAGTATTATACTGATTCCAAAACCAGGGAAAGACACAACCAAAAAAGAGAACCAGAGGCCAATCTCCCTCATGAATATAGTTGCAAAAATACTTAAGAAGATCGTAGCAAATAGAATACAGCAAATCATCAAGAAGATCATACACCATGACCAGGTAGGATTCATCCCAGGGATGCAAGGATGGTTCAATATTCGAAAATCTATAAACGTAATACACTATATTAATAGACTGAAATCTTAAAAATCCACATCATCATGTCAATTGATGCAGATAAAGCTTTTGACAACGTCCAACAATCATTCATGTTCAAGGTCCTACAGAAAATTGGAATAGATGGACTCTACCTTAACTTGATAAAAGCTATCTATGACAACCCAAAAGCTAATATAATCCTAAGTAGGGAAATACTGAAATCTTTTACTCTTAAATCAGGTACAAGACAAGGATGTCCTCTATCACCCCTCCTATTCAATATAGTTTTGGAATCATTAGCAACAGCCTTTAGAAAAGAGGGAGAAATAAAGGGAATAAGAATAGGTAAAGAATAAGTTAAATTATCACTATTTGCAGATGACATGATACTTTACTTGGAAGGTCCCAAAAATTCCACCAAGAACCTACTAGAACTGATGCAGAAATTCAGTAGCACAGCAGGATACAAAGTCAATATTCAAAAGTCAACAGCATTCCTCTACACAGACAACAAGCACACTGAAAGGGGAACAATAGAAACACTACCTTTTACACTAGCACCGTAGAAAATGAAATACCTTGGAATTCACTTAACCAATGAAGTCAAAGATCCTTTCACAGAAAATTACAACTCCTTAAGAAAAGAGATTATAGAGGATTTCAGAAAATGGAAAGCTATTCTATGCTCCTGGAAAGGAAGAGCCAAAATTGTGAAGATGGCCTTACTCCCAAAATTGCTATACAGATTTAATGCAGTCCCTATCAAACTGCCACCAACATACCTCCCAGACCTAGAGAAATCGTTCCTAAATTTATTTGGAAACAGAAATGACCTAGAATAGCAAAGGCAATATTGGCCAATAAAGACAAGGCAGGAAACATCACAATTCCTGACTTGAAATTATACTACAAAGCCATTGTGCTAAAATCAACATGGTATTGGCAATGAAATAGACCTGAGGATCAATGGAATAGATTAGAAGATGCAGAGGCATCTACAATCACACTCAGCCACGTGATCTTTGACAAAGGGGCCAAACAAGCTTACTGGAAGAAAGATAGCCTCTTTGACAAATGGTGCTGAAAAACTGGCTTTCTACATGCCAAAAATTAAAACTTAACCCAGCTCTATCATCATGCACTAAGCTAAAGTCAAAATGGGTTAAAGATATAAACATCAAAACAGACACTCTCAATCTCCTGGAAGAGAAAGTAGGAGGAAATCTTGAAGACATAGGGGTAGGTAAAGAGTTCGTGAACAAACAAATATTTGCACAGGAAACACTTGAAAGAATCAACAACTGGAATAAACTCTTCTTCAGGAGTTTCCGCTCGTCAAAAGAAACATCCAACAAAGTGAAAAGACTACCCACAAAGTTTGAAAAGATCCTAACTAATAAGCAATCAGACAAAGGTCTGTTGTCTAGAATATATAAAGAACTAAGATATAACAGAGCCCTCAAATTGAAAGACCCAATTCAGAAATGGGCATCTAAGATGAATACACCCTTCTCAGAGGATGAAATTAAAGAAGCGAATAAACATATGAAAAAATGCTCCACGTCACTAGCCATTCGGGAAATGGCTATCATAAGGAAATCAACCAAAAACAAATGTTGGAGAGGTTGTAGGGAGAAGGAAATACTTCTCCAGTGCTAGTGGGAATGTAGACTGGTACAACAATTGTAGAGATCAGTGTGGAGACTCCTCAAAAGAGTAGGACTGGAATTCCCATTCAAGCCGGCTGTCCCCCTACTGAGAATTTTCCCAGAGGAACAGAAAACATTATATCATAGTGATATATGTGTACCTATGTTTAGAGCAGCACAATTTGTGATAGAAAAATCTTGGAAACAACCAAGATGTCCGTCACATGAGGAATGGTTGAAAAAGATGTGGTATTTCTATATAATGGAGTATTACTCAGCTATAAAGAATGATAAACTTGAAGCATTTATATTGAAGTGGATGCCACTTGAACATATACTCGTAAGTGAAATAATCCAGACACATATGTGTAAATATCATATTGTCTCCCTAGTATAAGAAGACAAAAATAGAAATGTACAACAACAACTAAAGACAATCGAGTCAGATCGTTAGAACAAACTGAATGGCATAGGCTGCAGGGTAATAATCACCTTTTCTTTGGGATGGTTAACAACTTAGTTTCACAAATCAAAATTGGAGAAATAGAAGAGCCGCAAGGCCAGCCAACATTTTGGCCCTAGCCTTTCAAGGTCAGTGAAGACTCAGGGCATAGGAGAACTTGCATTGCAACATTATGAAACTCAGTTGTGCCCCAAATTTTCTGATGAAGGAGATTATGGAGCCACAGAGGAAAGAGATTGATGATGTATAGTGTGCCTGGGGAGAGTCACATGGAGAGAAAACTTTCTCTCAGGCTCTCATGGAGAGCAAACTGGTCAAGCATTAGCCATGATTCATCTGCATGGATGACACAGACAAAGGATCTACAGAGAAAGGAACAGGCTTACAAGATAAACCCTGAGGGGACTTCACTGACCTCATCAGAAACAAAAGCTACCTCTTTTGGTATATAAGTCTTGATCTATCTCGGTCTTAACCATCCAGCAGAAAAGTATAAAAATGAGGTATGCAATGTGGGCCCATAATAATAAGTTGAGCTGTAAATGGCAATAAATGGCAATAATACCTTCTTCAGATAACTCACTATTATTGTGGAATCCTGGACTGTGTTGGATTGGGTCACCAAGTTCAGGCACCTAAATTGATTTAATGACAAAGGAGTGCTCCTCTTTGACAGATCTAGGCAAAAAAAGGGGGTGCACAAAGGAAGAATCATGATGTGTGTGTATAAACAGTACAGTTAGGATGAATATACCGTGCTTCTGCATAATTCTATAAGAAGCAAGATTTGCACTAATAGTGGTTGGACAATATATTAAGTTCGCTTCTAGTACTATGGACAACCACTAGGAAGATAACAATGTGGAAAGTATTAATTATTGAATCTGTGATATAATTCAGCTATAAAAAATAAAATAAGTATATAGCTACACTCTCTTCATTCACTGACTAGAGACATCTGCTATAATATGCCTGTAAGTGTATCATGTATGTACCTTGTATGATACCAAAACATTACGAAAACATTTTTCAATGTATTAATTTATCGAATCTTTCCTGTTAATTTGTCTTGAAACTGTCTCATTGCTATTTATTCTTCAATAAAAATAATAATAAAAGAGAAGAAAAAATGTTAGAGACTCCTGGTTTATTATCTTGGATCTATTATTCATTTGAAAGGTTTAGACTGAAAATGTTTTCTTGAAGTCTCTTGTGTTCCAGGTGGAGCTTCAGAGGTTAAATTGGTCCATGCAGGCTTTATCATTAGCAAATTAAATCAAGCCATAATCTTGGAGACTGTCTCTTGTCTTTTCTTCTCTGGTTCTTTCTCTTGCTTTGCTTCCTGGCTGCTGGAGAATGAGCAGCTTTCTTTTCCACCCCCTTTCTCCAGGCTCTATTCCCCTACTCTACATCCACAAAAACAGATCCAGCCAACCATGTACTGAAACTTCTGTAGCCATGAGCCAAAATGAATCTTTCCTTCCCACAGTTTATTTTCTTAGATATTTTATCATAGTACTGAGAAGCTGATCAAAATATTGACATTTTTGAATCCTTAGTTTCTTCCTCTAAAAAGTAGGCTATTTACTTACAGGTGCATAGTTGTAACAGAAGTGAGACAGCACTTAGAAAATGCTCAGGCGGCCTGGAACAGATCAAATATTTGATGCATTAGCAGGTAGTAATGTCTCTCAACTTTAGATGTGTATTCAATTAAATAATTAGGAAGCAAAGGAATACTTGGACAGCATTAATGTAGGAAAGGAATTCCATCAAGAAGTGAGATTTGACTTGTCTCTGAACAAATAGTTTTCTTGTGTTGGGATAGGAAGTGGACTGTGGGAGTATCAGTCTTTCTGTAAAAACAAGGGAGTATTACTGGGGAAATGGTCAAAGCCACTAATTGTGCTATGAAAGAAAAACAATAGAGTACTTATGATTGACACATTGGGTCAACTTGAGAAGTTTAGAACTCAATAGTTCTACATCCTGGAGTATAGAGGACATTCCTTTGCCCCTCTAAGATCTCGTTCATCATGTCAACTTGAGAAATTTAGAAGCTTAAGTAATTCACCAAGGCGCCAGCATCCTTACTCAGTAAACATCCTCATCCTGTACAAGACAAGAGCACAGAGATGATGTGAATGATACATATGCCCTGGCAGGAGGTATCTTACAATGTAAGGGAGAAAAACAGTCTTACTTATTTACTTGCTTCCTTTTTTCCACTTACAGCTTTTGTGGTCTTCTGCCCCCTGGAATTGTTCCCCCTTGGCCATGCGACTCTGCCTTGACTACAGACTGAGACCTCCACACACTGTGAGCTCAATGAACCTTTCTTAATTTTGGGTATCAACTATTTTGTCTCAGCAATCAGAGAAAGGTAACTAAGATAAGGACCACTGCCCTAGATGGACTGGTGTGATTCACTATCTTCCAGTCTTTGGAACCTTGGTGTCCTATTATAGAGACTCTGTAGTCTCAGAAAACTGGCTCATTTCTCTCTTAAATTTCTCTATTACTTTTAACCTATCTTTGTGTTTAGTTTAGGAATTTAAATCTGTTGAACTGATTTTTTAAAAGAATACAAAAAATGTTTTAAAAACATTAGAGGCAACAAAGAATTTCACTAAACAAAATGAGAGGAATTCAATAATTGTTCTTATATTGCATATTGTTGTCTTCAAATTAGTTGTTTAGATTACCAGATATAAGCATGTAAAATTAGTCAAAAATAATAAAAAATTGAAAGGGAGAGAAAAGAAATTTAAACATTAATTGCTCCTTTCAATAGACCAGAAGAAATCATCAGTACAATTATCTAAACCGTCCTGTGTATATACATATATATTTCATTTTCTCTTTTTCTTTCTTTCTTTTTCTTTCTTTTTTTCTTTCTTGTTCTTCTTTTTCTTTCTTTCCTTTTCCTCATTCCAGTTATGCCTTCCTTTTGAACAATTTCCCTTCCACAGTATCCACTGTACCTTTCAAATACTATTTACTCTTTTAATTTCTTACACTAGAGAGATCATATGATGCTTATACACATGGGTCTGATTTATTTCAGTTATGATTATGCATCCATTGCATAGATTATTGCATCTATTTACCCATAAGAGCCTTGAGTTTATTTCTACCAAAAATACTATTTTTATAGCTGAGTAATAATCTATTATATAAAAGTACTACATATTTTTTTATCCATTTCTCAGTTGATGGCCATTTGGTTTGTTTCCAAGATTAAGTTATGACAAATTGATCTGCTATAAACATTAATGCACATATAGCACTGTGGTATGAATTTTTCAATTCTTCTAAAAACATGCCCTACAAGGGAATACCTGGGCTTAATGGGACCTTTAATTCTAGGTTTTTAAGGCATCTCCACACTGCTTTCTATAATGGTTGTACCAGTCTACACTTGCACCAACAAGGAAGAAGAGTTCCTTTTCTCCCACAGCTTTTCCAGCAGTTATTATTGGTTGATTTCTTGACCATAGCCATTCTTCTGGGATGATATGGAATCTCAGTATTATTTTAATTTGCATTTTTGAAGTGACTAATGATGTTAAATGTTTTTTCATATATTTATTTTCCATTTATTTCTTTTGTTTTTGTTACAATCACTTCATTACAATTCAAAGACTTGATCAACTGATTTTATATAAGAATGCCTCAAATGTCTAAGAATTGAGTCATAAAATATACACAGAATATATTCATGTGTCCTATCCAGGAAAGCTGAAATGAAAGAAGAATCAAAATACTAATAGGAAAAATTTAGATTAGGGTTCAATAGTTAAAAGAAGACAAGCCTAGTAATTTAAAAAAATCAGAAAAAATAAATACATCAGGACTAAAGCTATTTATGGAGTATAAAATATCAAATAAGAAAACAATTAAGATGAAGCTTTACTTTTGTGATGACTATACTTGAATATTATCAAACATATAAATGAAATGGAAATTACAGTTAATAGTTTTAATTACTCTTTTCTAAGTGATGCCAAATGTACATTAATAAATAGCTGAATGATTGACTGAATGTTTTTGTTTTTTATCTGTGTGTTTAGAGGCATGTAGATAAATACTCAGTTTAAAAAGTACTATATTAGAAAATTAGGGATCAGAGCAGCAACTTCTTGAAAAACTGCTGAAGTGTTTTAAATGCTTTTTTCATAGAAAATATCATGGAGAAATTTCCAAATCAAAACACCGATATGGACCTGTTAGCATCATTTTAACTTCAGTTGTGTGTTTTATGCATTGTCAGATCTTTCTTAGATTCTTAATTCTTTTTTTATTTCTATTTGAATTTTAATACTATTAATGTATTTGTGTTAATCAAATGAGCTTCAAATGAAAATTAAATAAACTCTCCTTTATGTACAGATTTGCATACAAATTTTCAGTAAAATTATGTTTACTCTTTTTAGCCAAAGCATAAACAACAAGATATCACTAGAGTTTATTGATGTTAACTGCAAAAAAGTAAGTTTTATACATGTGCACATAAATGTGTGAAGGATGATTTGTTCCACTCTGCTGATCCATGCAAAATGTCTGTATTAATGAATAATAAGGTGGCATCTTTTTCTCCAAAGCAGTGAGGATTTTGGGGAGAGAAAAACAGAAGTTCTAGAAAAAATAGTAGAATTTATCTTCTGTGTCTATATTATTTTATACCTCTGCACAATAATCATTGTTGGTTGTACCTGAATGGATGCTATTGTTAACAGAGACTAAAGTGTCCTTGTCACATCCCAAACCTGGGTGTTGTGAATGCATTTTAAAATTTTTGGGAAAGAGATATTCAGAGTCAGCATTTCATTTACATGTGAACTTATTCCCACCAGTTAAACCAGATGCAATGAGATTTCTGTTTTCTGTATTTGACGGTTTATAAAAAGAGAATACCCAGGAAGTGTACTGGCACAGCACTCTTTAAAGAGAATTTGTATGTATCAGGCACAAATATGCAAAGAATCAATCCCCAATAGATAATACAAAGTACCACAAACTGAATGATCTACCACCCATTTGGGCTGGGCATTGTGGAACTTTTGTGACTTAATTTTGTCTTTTAGTTTAGGAAAAACAAACAGTATTATTTCTTTAGTATATGTAGGAAGAATAAACAAAAATGGCAGGCTGAGGAGGACAATACAAAGCACCTGATAATTTGCCTTTGTTAGAAGCAGTCATTTAATCTTTGCAGTCTGGGAGCATAGATAGGAAGTACCTGAAGGGCACCGTGCACAACACATTCAGTATTATAGGAAGTCTACAAAAGTGGATTTCTTACTGTGAAAGTCAGCTATCTGTTAGGATGGCAATTACTTAAGATAATCAAATTATAAAGAGAAAGAGTTTATTATGGTTGACAGTTTGGGAGGATCAGTCCTGAGCCCTTGCTCCTGTGTCTGACGCAAAGCAGCGTGCAGTGAAGCACAGCTGCTCATTCAACTTGTAGGCTAGAACAGGAAGCAGAAGAGACCGGGCCCCACTCGGTCGGGACTAACTTCAGTGGCATGAAACCCCCACTACCCCTAGCTGGGAAAGCTCTTAGCAGCCTTTGAAAACCACAAAGCTGGGGACCACAGCTTGAGCACAGGGCCTTTGGAGCCACTCCTAGGTTCCCACTGGAAATGTTAACCCCACATTAGATATTTTAAAACCTGCTTCTCAAAAGTCCAATAATTCTCATAATTTTCTTAGTTATTTGCTTTTTTGAGTCTGATGTTTGAATTTATTATTTATTTATGACATGTTGAGCTCTGTGTCATTTTTTGAAAGATCTTTTAGTCAGTGTATCAAATGTATATTTACACAGAGTAACAAACTGTAAAAGCCAAGGAAGAGAGTTAAAAAGCACTATACTAGGCCGCTGGACTTCACTAATAAAAATCTTTCCACCACCATACTTTAATTATCTAAATGTAAAATCATAATTAATTTAAGTAATTTAGTTCTCATTTTATATTATTCTTTTTTTTGTTTGTCTGCGTATCTTATTTTTTATACCTGAATTACATCAAAGATTCAACAATTAATACTTTCTACCTTGATATTTTCCTAGTGGTTGTCCATAGTACTAGAAGCTGACGTAACATCCTGTCCAGCCACCATTAGTGCAAATCTTGCCTCTCATAGAATTATGTAGAAGCACAGCGTTATCTATCCCAACTGTACTGTCTATACACACACATCCTGATTTTTTCTTTCTACAACCCTTCCTTTGTCTACACCTGTCAAAGATGTGCACTCCATTGTCATTCAACAATTTAGGTGCCTGAACTCAAGGACACAATCCAACACAGTCCAGCATTCCACAACAATAGTGAGTTATCTGAAGAAGTTGTCGACTGTCGCCATTTACAGCTCAGCTTGTTATTATGGCCCCGTGATGTATACCTCATTTTTATATTTTTCTGCTGGATGGTTAAAACCTAGATAGAGCAAGACTTATATACCAACACATGTACTCTATGTTTCTGATGAGGTCAGTGAAGTCCCCTCAGGGTTTATCTTGTAGTCCTGTACCTTATTCTGTAGATCCTTTGTTTGTGTCATCCATGTGGATGAGTCACGGCCAATGCTTGACCAGTGAGAGCATGAGTATATTATTCTTTTCTAAAACTGATACAGTACTCATGACTTACTTAACTCTCAGTATACATAGGAGATATTGTGATGTGAAGAACTGAAGCTTAGAATTTGTTTTATTTTAACAATAAGATATGTTTTAGTCAATTTATAAACTTTATGGTATTAAAAGGGAGGTACATTGCTTATATTTTTAATAACAAGCACATTTGTTTTTTTCTGTGCATTTTACGGTTTCTGGTTTTATTGTTTGTGCTTCTCTTCTGTTTCTCTATCTTTCGCCACTTTAGAAAATTCTCTGGATATAATTGTTTTGTTTGATTATGTTTTCATAATGAAACTTTCATCTTGACTTTGTTACAAACTATATGATTTGTAAAATCTAAATTCTCTCAAATTTAGATACCACCAGGTAACAAGCCAGGGAAGAATTCAGGGCCAGGCAACTAGCTAGGCTGGAGGAATCCAAGTGATTAACCATTTCCCCCTATATCATGGGACCAAGTAGCCAAGTGACCAGGGAAATGCCAAGCACACAGTCGGGCTGCAACTAAGGTGCATACAATGGGCAGGCAGGACCGGGAGGAAGGAAAAGTCCCGAGACAACATTAGCAATGCAAACCAAAAGCTACTACTTTAGGTGAACCAGCATTGTGCTTAGGAACAAAGACATGAAATAGAAGTAGGTAAATGTGGCTGATCCTTCTGTTTTTCTTTCCTTTTTTGTTCTTTTTTATTAGTTCTTTTTCTTTTTCTTTCTTTTTTTCCCTCTCTTTCTTTTTTCTTTTCTTCTTCTTTTTTTTTTTTTTTCTCTCTTTTCTAAATGTCTGGGGAGAACTCCAGCCACAGAAAACTAATCTCATTCCCCAAATCCAGACACCATCAGATAATTTCTTGCTTGCACCTTTATTCTTTCTTTTACAACTTCTTTGGTTTCCCAAAGCTTACTTGATCATTCTTTGTTTTTACTTTTTTCAGGAATGTTTTTCCTATATAGTCCCTCTTAAATTTCCCCACTCTACCTAAGGGAAGCACTTTCCATGAAATCTCCTAATTTATATTCATTATGTTATACAGTTATAGATTTTGCTCTTTTGGTTTTCAGTTTATAAACTGTGCTTGACCTTAGGGTTATTTCTAATTATACTACCTTGGCTAGGATATTGTATTGGTTATAATCAATTGTTCTTCCTGTGTAACCATCCTAGGAAGCTCTGGGGTAATAACCTCACTACAGACCAACATGAAAGGACTGGGAACTGAACCAAACTGATACTAAGATCACCCTTGTAATTAATTGGAAGGTAAGATCTTGCACCAAAAACAAATCAAGATCCTCTTATACACAGATATATACAGAGACATCCCTAAAGATAAGACTTTTCCTACAGAGGCCTTCATACTAGTAATAAAGCTACGTATTACAAAATTTTATAAGGACCAACACAGAAAACAAAATTTAAAACATTTTAAATATAAAATAACAAGACAAAGCACTGGCAAGATAGCTCAGCTGGCTAGGCACTTGCTTAGGCAAGCACAGGTACATGGGTTCAATCCCTGAACAATACCACATGTCATGCCGGCCTGCCTCCAGGTGTACTGAGCTGGCCCCTGAAACTGGGCTAGTTGGCTCACTCCTGTAATCACAAAATGACATAAAAATTATTATTTTTAATAATTTTATTGAGAAACAAATAGCCATGAGTCAGTTTCAAAACCGATTGGTAGGGCTGGGGAAATAGCTCAGTAGAATAAGTGCTTCCCTGGCAAGTGCAGACATCTGAGTTCAATCCCAAGTTCACCAAAAAAAAAAGGCCACACACAATTGGTAGGATAATTTCAATAATTAATACATTGCATATTGTTGTCTTAGTGGTTATTCATTGTTTGTGATATCCTGTCCACAAACACTATTAGAACAAATCTTTCTATTCATTGAATTAAGAGAAAGTATCTGTCTATCTATTCTAACTATATTGAATATACAGATACAAAATTATTTGCAGAATTAATAGTAAAAAATTTCCCAAGCAAGGGAAAACAATCTAGTATAGAATCACTATAGCTTAGTGAGACATATAGAACTCTTATTAGACATAACCAAAATAAATCTATACCTAGGTATGTAATAATCAAGTTCCCACAAGAGCAGAATATTAAAAGCTGCTGGAGGAAAGAAACAGATAACTATAAAAGAAAGACCACCAGAATCACAGCAGAGTTTTCAGTGCAAACCCTCAAGTCCAGAAGAGCTTGGAAGTAAGTATTTCTAGTCCTAAAAGAAAAGAATTTCTAACCCAGGATGTTGTACCCTGCAAAACTGTATTTCTAGATTAATGGAAAATAAAATACTTCCATGACAAAGAACAACTGACAAAATTCATGACCACCTAACCATCCCTGCAAAGAAGGCTAAAGGATATTATATCCTGAGATAAAATGATCAAAATTCAAAGAATAATTACAGAAAGAAATGACCAGGCAGGGTAAGCAATTAAAGGCAAAAAGTAGAGAACCAACAGCAGCAAATAATATGACAACAGTAAGCCCATACACACCAGCTATAGGCATCAGTGTAAATGGTTTCAGTTCGGCAATCAAAAGAAAAACACGGACAGAATGGATCAAGAAAAAAGATACAACAGTATTCTATATACAAGAAACATATTTTACTCAAAAGGAAGTTCATAGACTGAAAATCAAAGCGTGGAAAACGATATTCCATATCACAGGAACCCACAAAAGAGGGGGTAGCTATTCAGTTTTCAGACAATGTGAATTTCAAGAGCAATTAAAGATGTAAGAGTAATTAAACATACTTGTTAAGAGAAAACTTCAAGAGGAAGAGATAACAATCACTAATATGTATGCACCAAGTGTGTGAGTACTCAATTATATTAGACAAATATTAATCAACATGGAAAATGAGATAAGCAAAAACACATTTGTAATGGGGGATCTTAGCAGTATACTGTCACAAGACACATCAAGTAGGCAAAATGTCAGCAAAGAAATACTAGAACTGAGCCACATCTGTGTAGAAAAGGACTTACAGAGTGTTCCACTAAACAGCAATCAGAATATAGTCTTGTTAAGTGCACATGGGACCTTCTCTAAAATAGACCATATACTAGCCCATAGAATATGATTAATTAAATGTAAAGCAATTGAAATTATCTAATGCATATTATCTGATATTAGTGCAATGAAATTGAAAGTAAGTGGCAAAAGAAACTACAAAATCTCTATAAACACATGGAAATTAAATAGCACCCTTCTGAGAAACCAGTGAGTCACAAATAAAATTAAAAAAGAAATTAAACAATATTTACAACTAAAGAAAATGCATATACAACTTACCAGAACTTGTAGGACACAGTGAAAACAGTTCTCAGAAGCAAACTTACAATGGTCAATTGTCACATCAGGAAGACAGAATGAGCACAAATAAATAGCCTAATGTTATACCTTAAGCTTCTAGAAAAAGAAGAAGTCATGCCCACACACAGTTGAAGGAAGGAAATTATAATGATCACAGCAGAAATTAATGTAACAGACAAATAAAAGACTACAAGGAATTAATGAATCAAAGAGTTGGTTTTTTGAAAGAATAAATAAAATTGATAAACTATTAGCTGACCTTATCAAAAAAGAAAGAAAAAGTTATATTCTCACAGTGAGGAATGAAATCACTTCAGATGCTATGAAAAGTCAGAAGCTCCTTAGAACCCACTTTGAAAATCATTACTCATATAGGGCAGAAAATGCAGAAGTGGACAGATTTCTATATATATATATATATATATATATATATATATATATACTAACAAAACAGAGTCAAGAAAATAAAATTAAAAAATAATTAAATCTTACCAATAAAAGAAAAACAGCACAAGTTCTGATGGCTGAATTGTACAAGAAATTTAGAGAATATTTAATGCCAATACTTATCAAACTAATGAAGTTTAAAGGAAGCAATCCTCCCTAATTCCTTCCTGAAGGCAAGTTTTCTTTTTTTTTTTTTAACAGAACTGGGGATTGAACTCAGGCCCTTGCATGTGCCAGGGAAGCACTTATTCTACTAAGCCATCTAACCGGTGGCAAGTATTATTCTGATACCAAAACTAGAGAAAGATTCAAGCAAAACAGAACTGTAGGCCAATAACTCTAATAACATAAATAAAACAATATTCAGTAAAATGCAGCAAATCATCAAAGTCAAACACTTATTCATTATTAAAATAATACAGAAGATTGGAATAGATGATCTTCACCTGAAACTGATGAAAGTTATATGTGATAAACCAACAGTGAACATCACACTAAATGGAAAAAGAATTGAAAGCTTAGCTCTAAAATCAGGAACAAGGCAAGGATGTCCCCTATCATCATTCCTACTCAATATTCCTCTGGAAACATTAGCCAGAGCAATTAGATAAGAGAGAGAACTAAAAGGAATCAGTATAGGAAAGAAAAAGTTAAATTATCATTATTCACAAATGACATGATATTGTACATAGGAGATCCCAAAAACTCCACCAACAGACTTCTAGACTTATAAGCAAATTCAGTAACTTAGCTTGATACAAAGCCAGCACTCAAAAGTCAATAGTATTCCTATATACAAACAGCAAATTCACTGAGAGAGAAGTTAGGGAAACAATATCCTTCACAATACCGTACAAAAAAGTGAAATACTTAGGAATCAGTCTAACAAAGGAAGCAAATAGCTATACATTGAAAATCACAGTACTCTGAATAAGGAGATCAAAGAGGATATCAGAAAATGTAAAGATAAATCTTAATCATGAGTAGGAAGAAGCAACATTGTAAGAATGGCCATATTCTCAAAATTGTTGTATAGGTTTAATTCAATCCCAATCAAAATACCGTTAACATATCTCACTGAAGTAGATAAAATATTCCTAAATCCATTTAAAAATAAAAAGATCAGCAAAGATAATCTTAGGCAACAAGTACCAGGCAGGAGGTCTCACTTAAAATTATACTACTGCGATAAAATTAGTATGGTACTGACAAAAAAGATTTAAAAAACAGAACTGATGGTCTTTGGGACAGATGCAGACAAAACTACGAACACACTATCCACCTTATCTTTGACCAAAAGGCCAAACGTGTTCATTTGATAAATGTTCACTAATAAATGTTGCCTGAAAAACTGACTGCTTAAAGAACCAAGGTAGGTCTATGTGTATTACCATGCACTAAAGTCAAAAGGAACCAAAGATCTAAATATTAAACAGAGACAATAAATCTACTGGAAGAGAAACTAGGTAGAAATCTTGAGATATAGAATATAGAAATAAGCAAAGAATTTATAAACAAAATGCAGAATGTATGGGAAACACTTCACATAATCAACAACTGGTATCTCACCTCAGTAAAAAGATTTTGCTCATCAAAAATAATCACCCATGGAGTGACAAGACATCCTACAGTATGGAAAAAATAGTTAATTGTCCCTAAGACAAAAGACTTCCAACTAGAATATATAAAAATTCAAAGATTGCATTCAAAAATGGACATCTGAGATGAATAAACACTTGTCAGATAAAGAAATGCAAACAGCAAGCAAATATATAAAAAAATGTTCAAGATCATCGATCATTTGAGAGCAACAGTGAGATTCACCGTAGAATCTCACCGTAGAAAGAATGGCTATCAAGAAATCCATCAATAACAAACACTGGAGGGGTTGCAGGGAGAAAGGAACCCTTCTGTACTGGCACAAGTGTAAACTGCTACAGCCCCTATGGAAATCAGTGTGAAGATTCCTCAAGAAACTAGGACTAGGGATGGCCAGATAGCTCAGCAGCCTAAAGCGCCTGCTTAGGCAAGCTTAGGCGCAGGGGACCACAGTTCAATGCCTGACACCACAGGTAGTGCCCTGAGTGAGTCAAAAACAAAAACAAAGAACAAAAAAACAACTAGGATTAGAGGTCCCATTTGATCCAGCTATGCATTAAACTGAAGTGCATCTTCCCAGAGCATCTAACAACATCACATCACACTGTTACACATGCATCCATGTTTATAGCAGCCCAATTTGTCATTGCTAAATCTTGGAAATAAACCAAATGTCCATTAACTGAGGAATGGATAAAAAAGATGTGGTACTTTTATACAATGGAGTAATACTCAGCTAGAAAGAAGTAAAACGTGAGTAAATGGGTGCAACTTGAGACCATACTCCTAAAGTGAAAGAAATCAGACCACATGTATAAACATCTTTTTTTTTCTTTTTGGCAGAACCAGGGACTGCCCTTGCCAGGGAAGCACTTATTCCACTGAGTCATCTCCTCGGCCCCTAAATACCATATTGCCTGACAGTAAATAAGTTCTATTATGTACAATAGAAAATGTGAAATTTGAAGTAATTGCTTAAAAGGAAAGAGGAACTAGGAGGGAGGAAGGGGGAAGGAAGGGATGGAAGAGGGAGAAAAATGCAATGTAACTAAGCCATTAGTGTCTCTTTGAAGTCCATTGAAAAGATAGGTTTGTGCTAATATTGACTGGAGGGCTTTTATTTTATGACCATATCTTTTACTCTGAGTAACTACTTGAAAATGACAATATGCAGTGAATCAACTATTGTTATCCTCCAATTATTTTGCTATGAAATTCTTTCACTGTTTTAAATAAAATAAAATTAAGATGCCATATTAAGTAAATAAATTTCGATTACCTTTTGATATGCTAAATATATTTACATGTGTTTTTATACAAATGACAAATGTAATATTCATTTGCTTGAGTAATATGAATAATTCAATGTCACATCATTCTACTCCTGCATAATCCACTTCCAAGTACTTACAATCTCATAAATTAAAGCCATATATCACTTAATTAAAGTTTCATACATTATACCTTTAAGTACATGTTTTAAAGTTTAAATTATTTTTACAATAATGTGTACAATCTACTACCACATCCAGTTCCAAGTCATTTTTTGGCTACTACTGTCTCATTTTTATTATTTAATATTATTCATATTTTGGTAAGTTAGAGCACATTGTCACATAATACTTGTAAGAAGAGCACATGCAAATTTATTTGCTGAACTCTTGTATCCTTAATAGTGCATTTCCTGCTAAATTGATGCATTTAAATTATATATTTTTTAAGAGTAGGAAATATTTATTGAGAGAAAGGAAGGCTCTGTTTAAAAGAGACAGAAGTAGTCCCAAGTGGTATGGCCCACACATTTCATTGATATAATGTACAGTTAACATTTCTTTACCAATACTGTATAAATACTTATTTCCTTTCCTCTCACACTCAAAGATTTGAGAGGTCATCCTGGATTTAGCTATTTAATAGGGAAGCACACTACCACTGACTTATAGTCATAGGATAATAAATTGCTTTAAATGAATGTTTATTTAGAGGGTATTTTCATTTTTCTTATAGCCCTAAAACTTCAATAGGACCTATTCTGGTATACATTGCTTTTTATTAATTTTAACTGTTTTTTGATGGAGGTATCCAATGTGCCTGCTGATGTTTCTTTAGCTCAGGGAACTTTTCTAGTATTGGGCCATAATTACTGATATGCAGTTTGTCTTTTCTCCTTCAGAAACATTCTGTTTGTGTACTGAATCTCCAGGTTGCATATTAAATTGGCCATCATCTTAATTTCCTTGAACATTTCCTTTGAGTTCTGAAAAAGCTTTTCAGATTTAACTTCACTATAGGAGTATATATTTTCTGCATGGTAATTCTGATTTTTGTGGCCTTAATGACTGCCCATGTCATCAATTTTTCTTTAGTTTAAAAATAAATTTGTACAGTTTAAAAATATGCATAGCACATAATTCATAAGTGTATAATCTATACATTATGCCACAAGATTTTAAGGTTTCTAAGCCTTCAACTCAGCTTGCAGCTTACTATCCATTTTCCTTTATAGCTCAATCTGCTGACCTCTCAGATTTTCTTTTCCTTTTGTTTTGTTACATGTTTTATTGTAATACAGAGAGTGTTAAGAAAGTGGATAAAAGTGAACTAAGTTAAATTAACTTAAGAGATAAAGATGCTATGTAAAGTTGAATGCTACTGTGACAGCTCTGTCTTTATGAGACAGGCTCAGAAATCCTGTATTCTGGCTAATACCAAAGTCAGTTAAGGCTAAAAAATGATAGGTGGCATTATAGAATTTTAAAGTATTATAGAAGTGTAAAGTTATTAGGTAAAAACATAGATCATACTTTGGCAGTTGAAATTGATGTTTGTGCACCAAATCTTGCATACACAATCTAGAAAAACTTTACGCAGGTGGAAGCCCTACAGTTATTTTGATGAAGCCACTAGATAGAAAAACTTGGAAGCTAATGTTAATGTGACTGCATTTGGATTACGAGTTGACTAAAAATTAGGAATAGGGGTTACACTACTAAGCATGTTGCTACAGCAGTTAATTAAGTTACCCAACAATGCTTTTACTACGATGCTTTATCAGCTCTTTAAATATTAAAGTCTCCAGTTTTCATTTCTCCATGATAGGCCTGGAGTTTGCTTTAAACATTGTGGTTTGAACTGCATCTTCCATCATAGTAATAGCAACACCACAGCTGCATGACTTTTGAGTTTTGAAAACATCTATCTTCAGCTCATTTCTATGAAATAGATCTGCAAGTACTTCAGGTACTTCTATATTTATTACTCTTCTGTGTGGGAAATTGGATAAACCAAATCTGTAAAGCAAACTGCAAGGGCTTCACCTTTCTTCTTCTGCTTAACATGACTATTTGTGTTCCTTCTGGAATGGGTTCTGATCTAAGCTAATACCAGAAAACACTGATAGTTTCTGCAGAACAATGGTTCTCTCATTTCTTGTTACTTTTTTCTACCCGTTTGATCTCTTCAGATACTAAGATGGAAGGAAATGACACACTTCCCCAAGACTTTCATAACTGCAGTGCCCCCTTGTGCAACTTGACAAGGGCTAGAATGGCATGGATCCAAAAAAAGTAAAAGGGTCTCAAGGAAGTTTATTTTAGAGTTTCTGTTTCCAAATATATAGAGAAGCCCAAATGAATTTTTACACATTCATCAGGGTTTTCTTTTTCCCTTTTCATTGCTTATGTAGAGGAAAATACTTTGTTTTTAAAGAGGGAAACCCACCTCTGAAATTATGGAACACTGACACAGCATCATTCATCTTGGCAGAAGTTGACTGAGCAGATGATGTAGATCCACTTAACTTGGATTCAATCAAAGGTTTTGCTATTTTCATTTCACAGTCCAGATGTAACTCATCATCAGTTGGAACTGATTCCAGAAGAGGTGTTAGAGTCTGTTGGTCCAAGAGAAAGTCTCATCCAGGCGTCAAAAAGAGCCGTGAGGAAAATGAATACAATCCTATTGATGTCCCTACAATTTAGGTATTTCAATATTCTGTTTACATTAAGCAGTGGGAGAGTCTAGAAATGATCAATTTTAGTGGCTTGTGCATTATGAAATTCACAACCATGTTCACGTCATCTCCTATGTCACATTTCTATGAATATACTGTACATATGAATGGAAGGAGAAACTAACGATAAACACATTTGAGTTTTCAATGAATCAGAATAGCTAGAAGCCAATCAGATATGTTTAGTTAGCTACTTCAGTAACCCATGCTGCTGTACTCTGACCACCAAATCCTTTATAAATTTTTACAATAATCCTTACATGATATGAACACAAATACTCAGCTTATCAAATGGGATAGACCTAATCAATATTTTCTAACTGAAATAAATTTTTGAAAGAAAATTTTGCAATTTTTATATTAATGCTATTATGTATTTTCACAAATATTTCTCATTCCCATAACAGTAGGTACTCAAAACTGTATTTCTCTGTGAATCCTTCAAAAACCATGTAGATCAATAAAAAGAGTAAATAAAAACCAGCCACAGGCATCCCTTCAACACAGCTAGAAAATGAGAGTACCGTAAATTTCAGTTTCCACATACGTGGGGGAAATCTTCAAAAATCAGTACTCAGACTTAGCAATCTACACTATATTAAAGTTAAAAGATCCTAGCACAGTCCTAAGAGTGGTGCAACACAGACAGTGTTACCTGGAGCTCCATTTCAGAAATAAAAGTGCTTACCTTGAATAGGAAACTAAAGCTCTACCCCTCAGGTATTGTTGAACACTTTTCTTAATGATAGGGGATGAATTTTGTTATCTCAAAAGATATTTGTCTTGACTCGTAGAACACATGAATGTGACTTTATTTAAAAATAAAGGTTTTGCAGATTATTAAATTAGTATGATGCCATTAAGGTGGATCCTAACTCAACATGACTAGTATTCTTACAAGGGGGAAAAAGCAAGGCAAGTACAAGGAAGCATTCCATATGGTGATTACAGTAATTCTGCACAAGTCAAAGTAGCACCACAAGCTAGGAGAGATGTCTGCAGCACATGCTTGCCTAGCACCTTTACAAAGAACAGAGTCCTAATGGCATCTTAATCTTGGATTTATAGCCTCATATAATATAACTTAATATAATATAATGTAATATAACCTAATAGTCCATGTAGTATTTGCTTATATGACGTATTTATAATCTTTTGTTTCTCTTTTATTTTTACTAAAACATGCTTTCAGTACAGCTTTATTCATATTAGATACTTTCTGAAAATATGACATCTATTTGTGTATTTCTTTCAATAATCATCACATTTTACAAATTTCATTTGTCATATCTGGTAAGAGATTATGATATATCTAATAAATATTCCATATTAAAAATAGTATTAAAGCAGGAAAAAATTACAAGTGATACAGAATTTCACTTAACAAAGCAACATGAATTTCAGTGTTTGTTGTATTACATAGTGTTATCTTCCATAATAGATATAGTACATTTTAAATGAGATAATTTTGGCATGCAAATTATATCTTGGTATTATTAAAAATAATATATATCATAGTATTATTTTTTGATTTTTTATCTGTCATTTAACTGGGCTAATTCCCAACTTTATAGTAATTAATTTATATGTATTATCAATGAAATATAAGTCTTACTTTCATGGACTTTTAAATGTTTCCAAATTGTGAGTATTTTCCCAGAAGGG
>PVKA01034742.1:0-23238 GCA_004027165.1 Ctenomys sociabilis | reverse complement strand
GTGCTTCTACATAATTCTATGAGAGGCAAGATTTGCACTAATGGTGGTTGGACAGGATATTATGTCGGCTTTTAGTACTATGGTCATCCACTAGGTAAATAATTATTGAATTTTTGATATAATTCAGGTATAAAAAATAAGATAAGTAAGCAACTACACTCTTAATTCACTGATAAGAGATACCTGCTAAAATAATATCTGTAAATATAATATCATGTATGCACCTTGTACAATACCAAAACTTTATGAAAACAGTTTGCAATGTATTAATTCATCGAATGTGTATGGTTAAGGTGTCTTGCAACTGTCTGATTGACATTTGTATTTTAATAAAATAAAAATAAATGAAAAAAAATAAAAAATAAAAAAATTTTTTTAAAAAAGAGTACTTCAAGTCTTCTAGGAAAACAAATTCCAGCTTAGAATACTATACCCTGAAAAACTCTATTTCAAGTTTGATGGAGGAGTGAAATACTTCCAAGACAAAGAACAACTAAAGAATTTCAAGATGAAAAAGTCAACGTTACACAGACTTCTAAAAGATGCTCTAGAGAGGGACAAGAATGATCAGAACTTCATGAAGGAGAAGAGGAGGAATACACTAAGTAGGGCAAACAATTAAACGCAGGAGAGAAAGGAGTAACAATAACAGGTAAATAACATGTCAATGATAAGTCAACATATCTCAGTTGTAACCATCAAAGTAAATGGAATTCACAATTAAAAGTAATAGACTGACACAGTGGGTTAGGAAACACAACCCACCAATATACTGTAATATAAATAAATCTGAATAGGCATGAAAAATCTAATGTCCAATACCACAATCTTAACAAGAGACCTTAAACTCCCTTATCCAAAAAAGATATGTCAACCAGACAAAAAATTAGTAAAGAATTAGCAGAACTGAACCAGAGCTTGGAAAAAATGGAGTTAGTTGACATATACAGAGTGTTCCACCCAATTAAAGCTGAATATACAATTTTTTCAGTTGCACATGGGTCATTTTCTAAAATAGAGCATATACTGGTCCATAGGTCATACTTAAATATGTGCAAGAAAACAGAAATTATCCCATACATATCATTGGACAACAGTGCAATGAAACTGGAAATAAATGAGTCAAGAAAACAGAAAAAACCCATAAATACATGGAAATTAAACAACATCCTACTCAGCAACCAGTGGGTCACAAAGAAAATTAAACAAGAAATTCAACAATATCTATGATTGAATGATAATTCAACCACAACTTATCAGAATTTATGGGATGCGATGAAAGCAGTCCTCAGAGGAAAATTCATAGCTTTGAACTCTCACATTAGGAAAACAGAATGGGAACAAATAAAAACCCTCATGTTGCAGCTCCAGCATCTAGAAAAGGAAGAGAAAACAAAACCCAGAACCCAAAGACAGGAAGAAATCATAAAGATTAGAGCAGAAATTAATTCAACTGAGATGAAGAAAGAAAACATTTCAAAGAATCAACAAATCAAAAAGCTGGTTTTTTGGAAGATTAAATAAAATTGATAAGCCCCTGGCTGACCTCATCAAAAAACAGGAAAGAAAAAATTCAAATACAAGCAATAAGGAATGAAAAGGGTGTAACTACCTCAGACCCAGTAGAAATTCAGAAGATTACCAGTAGCTACTTTGAGAACCTTAACTTTCACAGAATAGATGACAGAGAAGAAATAGACAGATTCTTAGAAAGGCACAAATACCAAAACTAAATCAAGAAGATATGAAAACTCTCAATAACCCAATAACAGCCAATGAAATATGAACTGTAATACAAAAAAACCTACAGAAAAAGAAAAGTCCAGGTCCTGATGGATTCACAGCTGAATTCTACAAGACATTTACAGACGATATAATCCCTGTACTTTTGAAACTCTTTAATAAACTTGAAAAGGAAGCAATCCTCCCAAAATCGTTCCTGGAGGCAAGTATTATATTGACACCAAAACTAATGAAAGATACAACTCAAAAAAAGAACTACAGGCCAATCTCCCTCAGGAACACAGATGCAAAAATCCTCAATAAAATCCTAGCAAACAGAATACAGCAAATCATCAAGAACATTATACAACATGACCAGGTAGGAATCATTCCATGGATATAAGGATGGTTAAATATCCACAAATCTATAAATGTAATGGTCCATATCAGCAGAGTCAAATCTAAAAACCATATAATCCTCTCAATTAATGCAGAAAAAGCTTTTGATAAGTCCAAACTCATTCATATTCAAAGTCCTACAGAAAATTGGAATAGATGGTCTCTACTTGAATCTGATGAAAGCTACCTGCGACAAGCCAATAATTATAAATGGGAAAAAACTTAAATCTTTTACTCTCAGATCTGGTATAAGACAAGGATTTCCTCTATCACCTCTCCAATAAAATATACTTCTGGAATCATTAGCTAGAACTATTAGACAAGCTATAAATAAAAGGAATAAGAATAGGTAAACAAGAAGTTAAATTATCATTATTTGCATATGACATGATCTTATACAGGGAAGACCCAAAACATTCCATGAAGAAGCTACTAGAATTGATACAAAAATTCAGTAGCATATCCAGATATAAAGTTAATACCCAAAAATCAGTAGCATTCCCCTACAGAGATAACAAACACACTGAGAGGGAAATTAGAGAAACAATACCTGTTACAATAGCACTGTGGAAAATGAAATACCTTGGAATTAGTCAAAGTAAGGAAGTCAAACATCCTTTCATGGAATATTACAGTACTCTGAAAAAAGAGATCATAGAGGATTTCAGAAAAAGGAAAGATATTCCCTGCTCCTGGATAGCAAGAACCAAAATGAAGTTGGCCATACCTCCCAAAATTATTGTTGTACAGGTTTTATGCAAACCCTATCAAACTACTACAACATACCTCCCAGACCTAGAGAAATCTTTCCTAAAATTTATTTGGAACCAGAAAAGACCTACAATAACAAAGGCAATCCTGACCAACAAAGACAAGACAGGAGACATTACAAATCCTGACTTGAAATTATACTGCGAAACTACTGTGATAAAATCAGCAGGGTATTGGCAATGAAACAGACCTGAGGATCAGTGTAATAGATTAGAACATGCTGAAGCCCCTATGAACACACTCAGCCACTTGATCTTCAACAAAGGGGCCAAACATGGTGATTGGAAGAAAGATAGACTCTTTAACAAATGGTGCTGGAAAAACTGGCTCTCCACATGCCAAAAAGTAAAACTTTATCCAGGTCTATCACCATGAACTAAGCTAAAGTCAAATGGATTAAAAATCTAAAGGTTAAAACAGAAACACTCAATCTCCTGGAGGAGAAATTACAAGGAACTCTTGAAGATATAGGGGTAGGCAAGGAGTTCATGAACAAAAGTCAAATCGCATGGGTAATAGTTGAAAGAATTAACAACTGGGACATCCTCTTATTGAGAAGGTTTGCATGTCAAAAGAAATTACACAAAAAGTGAAAAGACAACCCACAAATTTGGAAAACAGTTTGACAAATAATCATTCATCAAAGATCTGCTCTCTAGAATATAAAAAGTACTAACAAACAATGTCACAAAATTTAAAGACCCAGAAATGGGCCTCCATGATGAACACACAGTGATCAGAGGATGAAATTAAAGAACCGAATAAATATATCTAAAAAGTTCCACGTCACTAGCCATCCATGAAATGCAAATTAAAACAAGCTGAGGTACTGTTTCACCCCAGAAAGAGTGGCTATCATAAACAAATCAACTAACAACAAATGTTGGAGAGGCCATAGGGAAAAAAGGAACCCTCCTCCACTGCTATTGGGAATGCACACTGGTGCAACCATTATGGAAATCAATGTGGAGACTCCTTAAAAGACTAAGACTGTTAATCCTATTTAAACCAGCTATCCTCCTACTGGGAATTTTCCCAGAGGAACTGAAAATTTCATATCATAGTGATATATGTATACCTATGTTCATAGCAGCACTATTTGTGATAGCCAAATCTTGGAAAGAACCAAGATGCCCATCACTTGAAGAATGGATGAAAAAGATGTGGTATTTTTATACAGTGAAGTATTACGCAGTCATAAAGAATGATAAACTTGAAGCCTTCATATATAATTGGATGCCAATTGAAGATATATTTGTAAATGAAACAAACAAGGCCCACAGATGTAAATATCATATAGTCTCCAGAGTATAAGAACTCAAATCAAGAAATACAAATAGAAAGGTATACCACAGTTAAGAGGAAAGTGAGAACTTGAGGATTATACAACAAAAAGAGGGTAAGGAGAAAAGCTAGGAAACATGACAGGGACAATACCGTATATTTATACATACAAGATGGGCAAGGCAACCGTCCTGAGAACTATCAGCAGACTGTTGAAACTAACAGTTAGTTGGTGGATTCTCACCCTGACTAATTACATATGCTGATACCTGTAAACTGAGTGACTGCACCAAAACTAGCGATGTGTGTTAGTGGGGTCATGCTTGGAATGTCTATCGTTGTGGTTTTCTAAATGTATACTGCTTTTCATGACATATGAATTATGACCAGACTGTATCTCAAGTAAGTGTTTTCTTTTAAAGGGTAATAAAGGGAGAAGAAAAAAAAATGTCACAAGACTATCCTGGTAGAATGCTGTACAGAGTTAGAGTTCTAAATTACTGTGTAAAAATATGTAACTGTTTATTCATATTTTTAATACTGTTTTATTTTATTAATTCTTTTTCCACATTCAGTAGAGTCCAAAAGTTTGACATATCAATATTTGATGGAAAATACGTGCTCTACCTTATGCCTAAGATGTTTGATATTCAGACAGTGAGGTTAAACCCACCTGCATACTTTGTAGGGTAATAATCAGCTACTCTTCTGGAATGTTAACAACCCACATTTGCAGAACAAAAGTTAGAGAAGAAGAAGGGAAGCAAAGACAGCCAACATTTTGGCCCTATCCTTTCAAGGTCAGCGAGGATGTAGGAGAACCTGTACTGCAACATTGTGTAACTCAGTTGTGTCCCAAATTTTCTGATCAGGGAGATTATGGGGCCACAGAGGAATGTGATCCATGATGTAGTGTGTGCGTAAAGAAAGTCACATATGTATATGCATATAAAAGTAGTATAGATACTAGCTACTTTCTTTTTTCAATGAGAAGAAAGTTTGAAATGATAGCGTTTAGACAAGATACGATGTCTGCATCTTGTACTATGAATAACTACTACAAAGGCAACAATATGCAATATATCAATTATTGTAATTGTCCTAATCTGTTTTGAAACTGTCTCACTGCTGATTCTTTCATAATAAAATTAATATTAAAAAGCAACAAAACCATTAAGTAAAGACAATGTGCCAGGCCTACAACCTTTGCTTATAGAACATCTCCCTATCTCAAAACAGTTTCCGTTGACACTCACGATTATTATCAAAGAAGCAGAACTCACATTTGTATTTTGGGGATAAGAAATTTATGAGGAACAAATGCATGCCTGATGTTATATATTAGTGAAGCTTGCTCATTCCTGTTAGAAGACGTCCTCCCAACTGCACCCGCATGCCTCTCATTTAAAGTTTATTGTGGTATAGGTCGTCTAGTGCCCTAAAAAACTCAATGTCCTCACATTCCTTAGAAACTTATCCAATGTTACATTGGTAATCTTGGTTACAAATAAAGTTTGTCCCTGTCCTGGTAACAATAGATGTATCACTACAGACTCTCAGTCATACATCTTCAGATAGTGCCAGGTTCTGAATGTTGGCTTCACTTTAACTCACTGTACCAGATATAGAAAATTTTTCAAGGTTCTCTCGTCTTCCCTAAATAAATCCCTCCTAGATTTCATAAAGTTGAGTTGAAATTTCCAGGAAAAATGAAGCTCATTAAATTCCCTTTTAAGAGGCAAATGTGGCTTCAGGTGGCATTAATGAAGAGGTACTTTAAATGAAAATGCAACTGAGATTGGGTTTGTTGGGTTTGTTGGACAGAAGTCCTAGTCTTTTTGGTACATATGATATCTTCCTTAAATCTCTGCACAACTTGCTCATTCTCTCTAAATAAGCAGGTCTCTGCAAACCAACCAGAAGTGCTCTACCAGTGATCCAAGACAATATATGCTGCATCATGACAACTTTCCTAAACAAGAAACTCATGTTTGATCGCCCTGCCATGACCAGCAGATGACAACTAAGACATACTAGAAACATGAGCCATGGGTGGGGTTGTCCTTTGCCGTCCTCTTTCAAATTCAAAATGAAGCTGTGGGAATGCATTCAGGGACAGCCTTTATGTGGTGATGTTGATGATGTCTTCCAATATTCTTCAGCATGCTGGGATTTTAGCAGGATAGAGGCCTTAATTACCTGCCTGACATATCACATACTTGGTGAGCTACAAAAATGGAAGCAGCAAATGTTTTAATTTTCCCAAAATCTGGTATTCTCATTCAGAGTTCTTAACCTCACTGTGGAGTGAAGTTGGACCAAAACCATTGAAGGAAATTTCACACTGATTTCGCAGACTCTCACTGACGTCCATACCCTTATGGTACATGGGTTTCCCTTTCAGAACAAGGAAGGAGCTTATTAAATTGGATAAAGTAATTTAATCTTGCTTCAACTTTTGGAACTTATACATCAAGTCAAAGAACTATAGCTGTAGAGTTTTAGCCCAAAGAAACCCATCATTTCTTCAATGGTTTATAGTGCTACCCTATTTGTAAGTGAAATTTCCATCTCTATTTGGGTTTCATTGTAGACTTGTCTTCTGGTCTATCAAAATACCCCTCTATTATATGAGCTGATACTAAAATGTTTTAATTTTGGTTTTGTTCCAGCCAGAGATAAAAAAACATTTGCATGAGTATTTTTAATCCTAGATTCTCCATCTTTATGAAGAATGCTATACAATTTGTGTTTTCATTTCTTTCTTTTTTTCTTTCTTTCAGGAACTGGAGATTGAACTCAGACCCTTGTGCTTGCCAGGGAATTGCTTATTCTACTGAGCCATCTCCCTGTCCCCTGTACTTTCTACCAATGTTTCTGATTTTCCTCTTGTCACCTTTCTGAGTACTTTTTCTGTGTCCTTATGGCCAGTTCTTCCTTTACTCACTCTTCATGTTGGTGAACTACATTACTTCACTCATGAAGTTTCTCTGACCACTCAGGTGTTTTCCCACAAGAAATCTAAGAACCTGGATATCCTCAGGATCCCCCATTTCAATACATTAAAATGTCACCTTCTATCTTCTGTACTACTCTCTATGCCAAATCCACTCTTTTGCTTTCATTAACTATCTCTGCCAGCAGCACCACCAACCATAAAGTTATTCCTGCCAAAAGCTTGGAATCCACCTCAGTTACTTGTTACACCTGCATTCATTTGAATGTATCTCCCTGATCCAACTCTTTTAATTCATATTACACATAATTCCTCCATCTCATTCCTATCTGCTCTGGCACGATTCACCTTTGATTATTCTTCACAGAACATTTATAGTTCTCTACCTAGATCCTTGCTCTTTTCCAATGATTTCAGGAAAATATTTTAAAGATAAATCTACTTATGCCATCCGCAAAATGCTTCAATGTGTCTTTATAATATTATGATGAAATTTAGTTGTCAAGGCATGCCATCCCAGGTTGTTCATCCTCCAGGCTTTTCCTGTTTCCCCACTCATTGTTTCTGCCCTCACTTACCAAAAACTTGCCTCCTCTGAAATACCCTCTTGTGTCTGTGTGCCTGCACAAACCCTGGTTCCTATACTTGGGAGAGTATTTCTCCAAAACCATAGTATAACTCACCTGATCACTCTTCACTGTCCTGAGAACTCAGCTCTAGGAAATTTTATTTTGTCCTTCCTTATGACCTCTCTGATCCCAGCTAGATAATGAAGCTCTTCTTTTCTCTTAAAATGCCTCCTATGATATGAGATTTATAATCAGGATATTTTTATTAGTCTCTTTCAAACAATCTTTAGTATTCTGAAAGGCAAGTGCTCATTTTGGAGTCATGAATGTCTACAGTGACATAGGGCTATGTTGCCCAAAGCAGTACATACTAAATTCATGTGTCTGATTAGATCTAAATAAAATTAAAAATTACATTTATCATGAATTTGAATGATATTCCCAGTGCCTAGCAGACACATGCCTAGTGGGTACTATATTAAAAAATGGAGATATAGAATATTTCCTTTACCATAGAAAGTTCTTTTGGGTAACACTGATATAGGAAGTTCCTAGTAAGCGTTGGTAAAGTATAAGGATATAGAAATAATTTTAAGTGAAATTTTATTGAGATGATTTTTAGACTGATATGTAGCTGTAAGAAATAGCACAACTCTCAGTCAATCTCTTGCTCAATTTACTGATGTTTGCTAGATACTCCCAGGCTCACTTGTATTCATGTCTGTGTATGAGTTTGTGTGTGTATGTGTGTGTGTGTTTAATTCTATGTACTAAATCACAGATACAGGTTTCCATGTCCATCATTTTAGTCAAGATACAGAGTTCTATCATCACAAAAGTCCTTTTTGTTGCCCTTAAATAATCACACCCACAACTCTTATGCCTCTCCATGGTTCCATAACTCCTGGGAAACACAAATCTGTCCTACATTTCCAAAATGTTATAAAAGTGGCTACATATAGTATGTAATCTTTTATTCAATAAAAGATTACCATCAGATTCAGGGGCTGATAGAGCCCAGCGTCCTGGTGCATAAACAACTGTCTTCTCACAGTGATGTCACTAAATGGAAGGGGAAATAGAATCTTTTCAAGATTTGCCTATGGGTGCTAATCCCATTCATACCCTCATGACCCAATTTAATCTGATTACCTCCTCAACCCCCTCTTACTAAGGCTATCACATGAGGGAGTAGAATTTCAGTGTATGAATTTCAAGACAGAAAAATTCAAGCCATAACAATGCTCACAAATGCAATTGCTGGATGTGCTACTTGGATATTTACATTTATAAGGAACACCTAAACTAGTTTTTTCAGGGTGGATATACCATTTCAAATTTTCAGAGCAAAATATAAGTGCATCCAGTTTCTCTGTGTCCTTTCCAGCATTTCATTTTGCCTCTAGTTATTTTACGTTTCATAGGTGTCTGGGAATATCATCGCATTGTGGTTTCTGTTTGAATTTTCTTAATGTCTAGTAACCTTGAATCATTCTATATGCAAGAAAATAGAAATTATACCATACATATTATCTGACCACAGTGCAATGAAATGAAATAAATGACAAAAATCCCCCAGAAAAATCCCATAAATACATGGAAATTAAACAACACCCTACTCAGCAACCAATGCATTACAGATGACATTAAACATGAAATTCAAAAATATCTCTAAGTCAAGGAAAATTCAAGCACAATTTATCAGAATTTATGGAATGAGATGAATGCAGTTCTTAAAGGGAAATTTATGGTTGTGAACTCACACATTAGGAAAGCAGAATGGGAACAAATAAACACCCTAACCTCCAACATCCAGAAAAGGAAGAGCAAACCAAACCCAAAGCCCAAAAATGGGAAGAAATCATAAAAGGGTAGAATAGAAATCAATTCAATTCAGATGAAGAAAGAAGTACAAAGAACAAATGAATCAAAAAGCTGGTTCTTTGAAAGATTAAATAAAATTAATAAGCCCCTAGCTAACCTCACCAAAAAGAGGAAAGAGAAAATTCAAATATAAGCAATAGGAATGAAAAGGTTGTAATTACCACAGACCCAGTGGAAATTCAGAAGACTATCATTAGCTAATTTGAGAGTCTTTACTCTCACATAATAGGAGACACAAAAGTTCAAATTCCTAGAAAGGTACAAATCACCACAACTGAATGAAGAAGATATGAGAACTCTCAACAACCCAGTAACAGTAATGATACGAAATGCAATTTAAAAAAAAATATATATCGACAAAGAAACGTCCAGGTCCTGATGGAGTCACAGCTGAATTCTACAAGAAATTTACAGAAGACATAATCCTTATACTTCTCAAACTCTTCAAGTAAATTGAAAAGGAAGCAATCTTCCCTAAATTATTCCTAGAAGCAAGTTTTATACTGATACAAAAACCAGGGAAAGACATAACTGAAAAAGAGAACTATAGGTCATTCTCCCTCATGAACACAGATGCAAAAATCCTCAATAAAATGCTAGCAAATAGAATACAGCAAATCATCAAGAAGATTATATACTATCACTTGGTAGAATTCATCCCAGGATTGCAAGGATGGCTCAATATATACAAATCTATAAATGTAATACACTATGTTAATAGAGCCAAAACCAAAAACTACATGATCATCTCAATTGATTCAGAAAAGGCTTTTGACAAAGTTGAGCACTCATTCATATTCAAAGTCCCATAGAAAACTGAAATAGATGGCTTCTACCACCATCTCATAAAAGTCATTGATGACAACCCAACGGCTAACATAATTCTATATGGGGAAAAACAAATCTTTTATTCTCAATCTAGTACAAGATAAGGATGTCCTCCATCACCACTCTTATTCAATATAGTTCTGGAATCATTAGCTAGAAGCATTAGACAAGAGAGATAAATAAAAGGAATAAGATTAGGTAAACAAGAAGTTAAACTATCATTATTTGCAGATGACATGATCCTTTACATGGAAGACCCAAAAAACTCCTCCAATAAGCTACTAGAATTAATACGCAAATTCAGTAGCATAGAAGAAGTCAATAGCATTCCTCTACACAGAGAACAAACACACTGAGAGGTAAATTAAAGAAACAATGCCTATTACAATAGCACTGTGGAAAATGAAATACCTTGGAATTAATCAAACTAAAGCAGTCAAAGAAAAAAAAAGAAGTCAAAGATATTTTCAAGGAAAATTTCAGTACTCTGAAAAGAGAGAGAGAGAGAGAGAGAGAGAGAGAGAGAGAGAGAGAGAGAGAGAGAGAGAGAGAGATCATAGAGGATTTCAGAAAATGGAAAAATACTCCTTGCATCTGGATAGCAAGAACCAAAATAATGAAAATACTCCCAAAATTGTTGTACAGATTTATGGTAATCCCTACCAAACTACCACCAAAATATCTCACAGACCTAGAGAAATCCTTCCTAAAATTTATTTGGAACCAGAGGAGACCTAGAATAGCAAAGGCAATCCTGGCCAACAAAGACAAGGCAGGAGGCATTACAATTCCTGACTTGAAATTATACTGCAAAACTACTGCGATAAAATCAGCAGGGTACTGGCAATGAAACAGACCTGAGGATCAATGGAATAGATTAGAATATGCTAAAACCTCTATGTACACACTTGTAGGAGACACTTCCTGGTCATCGTCTCAGTCAAAGAAACCAATATTTGTAATCCCAAAGTTACGTTATTGGAATCCCATCAAGTTGATTCCAATCTACCACTTTCCATGCAGCCCACGGCGAAAATGAGGACACTAAATTATATTTTTAATCATCAGGGAGTCAAGGGGCTCTAGGTCCAGCCATGAAGATGGCTTCCTGGAACCAAGAGAGTGACCCAGGGCCTCACCCGGTTTTTATTCAGTGAGGGAGTGGCTTGAGGACTGAGAATTGTGGGAAGTAGGTGACTACTGTGAGCTGAGCTAGGTGTGGGGCCTACATTTACCTCTTCCATATGCAGAGAGGATATGCAGAGAGAGAGTAATCTGCATTTTATATAGTATTTAATGTTTTGGGAAGTCTAGGGCTTCAGCTTTGATGTAGTCTTTCAAGCCCCAGGAAGTCATAGCCTCTATCTCGAGGCTTGATCCCAGCTGGTAGCGCGGAGCATTAGCTCTACCATCCTGTTTCCACCCAGCTCATGTTAAGGAGCAGCAGGCTTACCAGGGAAACATGCATGCCACCTTCAAAGACTATCACCAGCACCTCAGATAGACCAATACACATTGCTTAAGGCCAATTGAAGGATAAACAGAAGTCTTAGCCAGCTCTCTACATAACAATACAAGGAAATAGGATCAGGATCAGTCAAAATGGAGACAGTCACTCTTCTTTCAAGGAGAGCTGCTGGGTGTGCCCTCCACACACACTCAGCCACCTTATCTTTGACAAAGGGGCCAAACACTCTCACTTGAAGAAAGAGAGCCTCTTTAATATATGGTGCTGGAAAAACTGGCTCTCTACATGCAAAAATGTAAAACTTGATCCATGTCTATCACCATGCACTATGCTAAGGTCAAAGTGGATTGAAGATCCAAACATTAAAACAGAAACACTAAATCTCCTAGAAGAGAAATTAAGGGAAACTCTTGAAGATATAGGGGTAGGCAAAGAGTTCATGAACAAAAAAATCAAATCGCATGGGAAATAGTTGAAAAATTAACAACTGGTACCTCCTCTTATCGAGAAGTTTTTGCATGTCAAAAGAAATTACCCACAAAGTGAAAAGACAATCCACAAATTTGGAAACAATCTTAACTAATAAGCACTCAGCCAAAGGTCTGCTCTCTAAAATTGGTCAAGTAATGGCTGTGACTCTTCTAAATGGGTGACACTGACAAAGGATATGCAAACTATTGCACAAGGTTACAGAATAAATCCTGAGGGGACTTGACTGACTTTATCAGACACAAAAGTTCCATTTCTTGTTATATAGGTCTTATCTTATTTTGGTCTTAACCATCCAGCAGAAAAATGTAAAAATGAAGTAAGGAAAGTAAGGCCATATTGATATGCCGAGCTGTAAAAGGCACAAGTCAACAACTGCTGACATTGCCAGTCCTACACATAACCCACTACTATTGTGGACTACTTGAGTATGTTAGGATATTTTGTTGAATTCATGCATCTGCAATATTTAAATGGCAATGGAATACCCATCTCTGATAAAACTAAACAACAACAACAAAAGGATCCAAATGAAGGAACATTTTATACCTGTGTATACAGAATACTTAGGATAATTATACAGCTTCTTTCTCTTAGTTCAATAAGAAGAAATCTTTGTATGAATAGTGTTTGGATAGGATACCATGTTTGTGTCTTGTACTATGAGTAACCACTACGAAGATAGCAATATGCAATGTATTAATTATTGAAACTCCTTTTAATCAGTTTTGAAGCTGTGTCATTGCTATTTGTTTCTCAATAAAATTAATAAATAAAAAAGGAAAAACATTTTTACGTCTACCTATTATTTGTATATCTTCTACAATGAAACAAATAAAAACTCCTAAGTCCTGACAAATTTCTATTCCAGATTAATTAATTTGTTTTGTTAGTTTGAGAGTTTTTTGTATACTGTGCATCATCCATGATGCTTACAAAATGTTCTCCCGGTGTGTGCAACTTCTTCACATGGACTTTTTGAGTGGATGTGCTTTTAGTTATCATGTTTTCCAATTTATCAGTTACTTTTGAGTCATCATTTTGGAGTCAAGGCTAGGATCCCTCTGCCAGCACTAGCTCTTAAAGATTTTCTCCTATGTTTCTTTTTCTTTAAGAGTGCTTGTGTTTTATATTTAAGTTCATGATTAATCTTGAGTTAATAGTTTTAGCAAGGGGTAGGTTGAAATTCACTTCTTTTTCCTGCTTAATTGTGCTTTTCTTGTGGTGATATATACATAAATAACATGTTAATATTTTAAGCATAAAGTGATAGGGAGTCCATTAATCTTCCTTGTATCCATCAGCAGTCATCATCTTCAGAACTTTAAATTACTCTACAATATATTGTATGTATTAACCAGTTGATCCTCCTCTGCCCTTCCTCCAGCTTCTGGTAAGCACTTCTCTCCTTTCTCTTTGAATTTGACTCTTCATGATACCTCATATAAGTGGAGACACATAAAAGTTATTGCTTGGCTTATTTTATTTAGCATGATAAAGACGATGTTCACCCATGTATTAGAATATCATTCTTTTTTTACATATAAATGCATATATATATCCCACAGCTGATGCATTCATTACTTTCTTGGTGGACATTTGGATTATTTAGACATTTGAGCTACTGGAAATAATGCTGCTTTAAACATTCTTGTACAAATGTCTGTTCAAGTCCCTACTTTTAATTCTTTGGATATATGCCCAGAAGTAGAATTGCTAGATCCTATGGTAATTATGTTCAGTTTTTACAAGAACTATTACATTATTTTCCTAAAAGCTGTATGATTTTATATGCTGACCAGCAGTGTACAAGGGTTCCAATTTTCCTGTATTCTTGCCAACATTATTTTATTTTTTGCTAGTCAGGCTAATGGATATGAAGTGGTTATTTTATTGTGGTTTTGATTTGCAATCCTGATGAGCAATACTGAACATCTTTTTATTTAGTTATTGGCCAGCCATGTATTTTCTTTGAAAAAAATGTCTATTTCAATTCTTGTCCATTTTTAATGGGTTGATTCATTTGCTGTTAAATTTAGGGGTAATTTATAAATTCTGGTTATTAATTCCTTACCAGATCTATGCTTTACAAGTATCTTTTCCCCTTCTCTTTGGTCCCTTTTCACCGTGAACCATATCCTTTGCATAGATATTTTAAGTTTTGATGTAGTCAGATTTTCTGAGCTTTTCTTTCTTTGTCTTTTTCTTTCCTTGCCTTTTCTTTCTTTGTGTTAAAGAAACACCAAATCTAATTTACTGAAGCATTTATCTTATGTTTTCTTTAATAAATTTCATGGCTTTTGCTCTTATATGTAAGCATTTGATCTATTTTGAGTTCATTGCTAATTATGGTCTAAGATACCCTTGTTGGGAATCATTAGATCATATCTGAAATGGTTTATTCTGGGTCCTATTTTACTACATTGATCTGTGTATACACCTGGATGTCAGTGAATTATTGTTGAATTACTGTTGCTTTATATCCCTGCTGTGATTGGTTCTTGCTGTACAGCTCAGGCTTGACCATATGGTTGTGATCCACGTGCCTTTCCAGGGTAGTGAGTTGTGAATTCAAGAACTGTGAGTCTTTAAACGTTGTCATTGAATTTTTTCCTAATTTCTTTCTTAAATGTCTCGTTTTCACTGTATAGAAATGCAACAGATTTTGTATGTTGATTTTGTATCCTATAACTTCAGTGAATTTGATGAATTCTAAGTGTGTGTGTGTGTGTGTGTGTGTGTGTGAGATGTACTCTTTAGGATTTTCTACATATAATATCTTTATGTCTGTAAATGGAGTTAACTTTACTTCCTTTCCAATTTGGATGATTTTCCCTCCAATTACTCTGTCTAGAATTTTAATGTCATGGATAACAGAAGTGACAAATTGGCATCATTGTCTTCATTCTGCTGTTAGAGGGAAAGATTTCAATCTTTCAGCATTGAATATAATATTAGTTATGAAGAGCTTCCTCTCTTGTCTTGCCTATGCATGTCCATTTGCTATAAAAGCTTTTGCTATACAAGTTCTTTCTACATTGAATTGCTTCTTTTCTTTTAAGCTTTGTCAACAAGCAGTTTATTTCTATGTACTCTAGTCAGCCTATGTGTCTACCCCTCTGCCAACATTATGTTGTCTTGATTACTGTAGGTCTGGATAGAATTCATTCTCTAGCTCTTGTTCTCCTTGTCAAGTTATTTAGCTACCCTAGAACCTGTATATATATATATATATATATATATATATATATATATATATATATATAATATTGTATTATAAATATATATATAAATTATAAACATAATATGTATTATAAATATATAATATTAATTAGAATGAATTTGCATATATTTACAAAAATGTGAAGATATTTATAAAATGTCACTGAACATATACATAACTTTTGAGAAAATTAAAATTGTCACTAAGTTGTGACTTCTAACCTATGAACATGACATATCTATTTATTTAGTTCTCCTTTGATTGGTTTCATATGCATTATGAAAATTTTGGGATATACCTCCAGTGCATATTTTGCTAATACATCTTCCTAAGTATTTTGCTTTTTTGAAGTAATTATAAATGACATTGTTTTAATTTTTATTTTCTATGCATTCATTGTTAGCATACAAAAATGCAAATTTTTGTTGTTCTTTTATCCTACCACCTTGTTTAACTGACATACTAGTTTGAGAATTTATTTTGTAGATTCCTTGGCATTTCTGATGTATACAATTATGTCATATATAAATAATAATAGCTGCATTATTCCTTTTCAGTTCAGTATCTTTCATCTATTCATTTATTTTTATTGCTTCACTTAGGGGCTAAAATTTCCAGTGCTGTATCAGGTAAGACTAGTAAGAATATTCCTGCTTTTACTCTTCCACATCTTATGAGGAAAGCTTTTAGTTTTTCACCATTTATTTGGATGTTGTTGGAAGTTCTTCATAGATGACTTCTATAAAATTTGGTAAATTCTATTCTAATTTTAAGTTGCTGAGAGTTTTTATTCATTAACGTGTGTTGGATCATGTTAGATGTTTTTTGGGCATCAATTCCTATGGTCATGTTACTTTTCATTTTGAGTTTGTGAGTATGTTGAAATATATGAATTTATTTTAAATATCCAACCAGCCTGTATCCATGAGCTTGATAATAATGTGTAAATCTTTTCATGCATTTTCAGTTTGATAATCTTTTCTTTCTTGAGTATTTTTGTATCGAAGTTCACAATACATATTGTCTGTAGGGCTTTTTCACATGTTTTTTTCCCCCTTTACATTTTGTTATGTAATACTTATATTATAAAACATTTTGGAAAATGTTCTCTTCTTCCTATTTTATAGAAAGTAATGTACTAAAATGGTGTTAATTCTTTTCCCAGTCTTTGGTAGGGTTTTTCCAGTGAAACCATCTGGTCCTGGAGATCTCATTTTGAAGAGCTTTTCAACTATGAGTTAGCTTTTATTGATAGTTCTACTATTATTTAGATCGTGTATTTCATTTTGATTTTTTATTTTTCAGTGAGAAATTGCCCACTCCTTGGAAGCTGTTCAGTTTATTAGTCCAAAGTCATCCCAGGGATTTACATAAATGGTCCTTTTCATGGTTTCAGTAGTCACATTTCCTGTTTAATTTTTTTTTTTTTTTTTATGGGAAGAGTCTACAGGGTGTTCAGGGTCTCACTATTAGATCAAACTTGTAGTGATTCTCCTGTTTACAGCCTCCCAAGAGTTGGGATTACAGGCACCTGCCACCACACCCAGTCTCAATCCCCATCTCAGTGCATCTCTGGGGCAAGGCCGGCACTCCAGGCCAAGGGCTTGAATCCCCAGCCCCTGTGCCTGCTTGCAGGTGCTTTAATCTGCTGTCCTCTTTAATTCTTGAAATGGATGATTTGTAACTTCTTTTCATTTTTGTCTGAGTCATTTTAATCTAGCTTTATCTGAATAATTTTCATCCTATTTTCGTATCTTGTAATGTTTAATATGCCAGGAAGGACTAACATTGTGAGATATATTGAAATAATAATTACTTTTAAAAAATACATATATTCCTTACTAAAAATATTAAGCAATTCTGAACACCAGAGAGAAGTAAACTATCAGACAGAAATCTCTCTACTAAAAATGTCCCTTGGTTTATGATATTCAACAAATTCTTGGATAGAGACAGATAAAAATACAAGATAATAACAAAGTAGATAAATGGCCATATAGTCTTTGTCTTACATGGATGGGACCAAATATGTTATTTTAAAACTAAATCAGACTTAATTTTAATAAAATGAAATGTTAAAGAAATAAACTATATTGGTAGTAATTCCTAAATTTTATTAAAATGTTGTTTCACAGAAAGATAAAATTGTAAAACATTCCCTTAAAAATAGGGAAAATGAATTGTAAAAAATTATGATGAAATTGAAAGTAGTATTTTTTTCATAATATTATGCTTTAATAAGAGCCACTAGCCTCTTGCTGAGGAAATTATTATATTTAAAGTTCTGTTAACCCAATTTAGTGAGTTACAGAATGATATTTACATTGTCAAGGTTTATAATACTGATATTCTGCTCTAAAACTCTCAAAATGCTAGCTAGATTTATTTTAAAATAGATATGGTAACCATTAAAATGACATTTGACTACAGCTCCAGCATTCTTTCCTTAGTTATATGAATTTCATAGTGAAGCAGAATTTTAAAGATATTCATATCTGCTATATATTTATTACTGTTTTGAACAATTATTTCTTTGAAGTCTGAAAAAAAGCCAAAGCAGGGAAAACAAACATGCCTGGTTCACTCTTTCTCTTTGGCACTGTCTGCTGCTGTAAAGAAATCTAAGTAGAGCTTCATTTCTTTTTTCTTGTAAATAAATTGCTTTGTCTGCTTACATGTACCAACTATTCTTTGTTTCTCAAAGTTGTATACTATCACCTGAATATATTTTAGGGTTGTTTATTTATTGAGTTTTTTTCTCCTAAAACAATTGTAGTCTTTCTCCTGTACCCTCCTAGTGGGTGCAGTTTAGCACTTTTTGTTTCAGGAAATTAACTCCTATATTTCTATTCTATCTCTGATTAATGTTTTTCTCTTCTATTTTACTTTAAAGAGCAACTGTTGAAAAAAGTAACATCCTGATAAATGTGTAAAAATCAATTTTAAGAAAATGAGCAGAATCTGATGATTTATAGTTTTGTCAACTCTTTTTTTAAAAATGTATTTAGTACAGGGTATACAGGATATACAGGGTCTCACTACACAGAATGAACTCATAGTGATCCTCTTGTTTTAGCCTCCCAAACACTGGGATTACAGACCCCGCATGCCCTGAGATTATACGCATGCACTACCATGCTCAGTCTCAATTGCAGTCTCAGCATGCTCTAAGGGAAGGGCTGGCATTGAACCCTGGTCTCTGCATCTGCCTAAGGAACCACTTTAAACTGCTGAGGTATCTGGTAGGCCCAGTTAGTCAAAATATTTAAATATTGGAAATAAATATTTCACCAAATACTCCTTGGTATGTTTTCCAACGTGATGCTGTTGAAGAAGGAGATAGGAAGGGGATTCTCCGTCCCAACAACTCTTGACAGATGGTGCACGCCTGTTCCAGGACACTACTAGATACAGGTACTGGATCCCCTCTGTTTGTTCCCCATACACTTCCCCGATATGGGTTTCATATGTTTTGCTAATAGTTCTGTGGCTGCCTATCACTGTGCATAGTCTTTGTCCTATTCCTTTATTTTATAGAGGTCTCATGACTTCCACATCCCTCCCAACTTTACTCTACTGCCCTTCATTCTGTTCTGTTTCTTTTTAAAACTCCTTTTGGGTTTTATTGTTGTTTTTCTTGCTTGCTTTTGCAATTATAAGCTAGAGCTCAGCTATTGAGGTGCATTGGCAGCCTTCTTTCCATTTTTTTTTCAATTTTATTTCATAAAGAGGGGTTTGGCATGTTGCCTGAACTGACTTCAAATTGCAATTATTTCTTGTCCCGTCTCCTGAGTATCTGAAATTATAAGATTGTGTCACTATATTCTTATATTTTGTGCTATTTTTTGTAAAACATTTACATTATCTCTAATTGTTATAGATTATTATCTTTAATTTTTTTGAAAATACAAAAATATAGTTTTCTACACTTTTCTTCTGTTTCCCCAAGTAATTTTTCTTATGGATATTCTTCATATGCTTTTGGAAAAGGATAATGAAAATCAGCTAGGGATGTTTGGACTTTCTAATGGGTTGCTTTAAATATTTCCTTCAATCAACAAACTAAATTCTGTACTCTTCAGACATATCTTTTTCACAACTTTTGGTACTAACAATGTTGGCTGAAATTAGTTTCTCATGGAATATTGACTCATGAATTGTTCTATTTTATCGGAAATATTCTTCAGTTTACTATTTAGCAGTTATTTCCTTCTCAAAATCACAAAGTAGCGAAATAAATTTCAACAGTGGTGCATATCATGTCTTAAATGGTAGAGGATACATGCAAGTTCAATGAGCCATAATTAAATATCTCAGACTCCAAAATGTCTGAAGCTAGATTCTTTCTCAGTTGCTAGTTATTGGTTATTTTCCTAGTTTCAAATCTCCAGGGAAAAGAAAAAAATAATCTACTGTTGGTTGATAAGCAAAGTTTGTAATCCCTGTGATGAATCAATAGACTGCTACCTTTTGGCCTCAAAAGTGTTGTAGCTAATAAAGTGTTAATGTAATGGACAGAGTAGTGTTTTTTTCCAGGTTTTCTGTAAAGGAAAGACTCATTACTTCAGCTACAGCAACACCTGCTAACAGAAGAGATAACTCCAGCTGTTATCTCTTTCAGGAACTGTCACAGCCTGAGCTTTCTATCTCAATTCATGCCTGTTCCAGCTGCAGGTTGCACTCAGTGCCTGCTTTGGAGGTATGAAGGACTTACCATCTCTGACCACTCAGCTGTGCTGAAGGCTTACCTCGGTCCTTGAGTTCCCTGGAGGGACAGCCTAGACTACTATTTGCACCATAGCTTTTTCCACTTCTGTTCAGTATTGTTGCTTGGCTCTCCTATCCATAGTGCTGGTCCTGTGTCAGTACTCTGCACACTAAACTCATAAGGAGTGACATAATATGTAAGAGATGTTCTTAGAACTTCATGCAATGGAGTATTTGCAGAAGAAATACTATTATTCATCCACAGTTTTCACTTCACACACTTCCAAAATAAACCTGATGCAGCCAACAAAAATCCTCATTTAACCAGTAGAAACAACTTCCCAAACTGTTATAGAGGAAATCTATTATGATTTAAAGTTCAATATTTCAAATCAAAATTGTAATTATACCAGCCAATCACAAATAAGCTACAAATCAATGAAATATTTTCTGATTTTTACATCTGCATGAACAAAAATAAAAAAAATATACAGATGATCATAGGGTAGCAAAAGAAGGTGGTGAGTGGGGAGTTAGAGCACCATGACCACCTTTGACAATAGAGATGGATTGAAAGACAATTACTTCAAGTAGAAAAAGAGTATAATGTATCAGAATACATTTCTCTTTTATGCTTTGCAATGTAGACAGACAAACGTAATCATCCATTCATTATATGGTTCCTGTTGTAGCTCACAGTGCCGCTACCACACTGAAAATACTGAGTGAATGGGAAAAAAGCAAAGGAGCAACGGTAAATGTTCTACTAGCTAGTAAGCTGTCTAAAGTTATTGAGTATACTAGGGCATGAAATCTACTATGAGCATGAAGAGCTAAAAACTGTCATTTTCTAATTTGTTCTTCTTTTGTAGGATTGGATGCCATTTGCAGGAGCAAGCTCCCAAGCAGTTTGGGGGTACTCAGAATAAGGCATGAATAAGGCGTGGCTTCTTCATTTCCAGCGCTGACACCTCATAGCTGCAAGCACAGACCCTCTGCTTTGGATTTAGAATTTGGTGACTAGGGAAGGCGGGTTCTGGAACTCTTGGAACTCATTTTCTCTCCTTCTCATGTGGGCAGCAGACATTTCTAGCAATGCTAGAGTCTTCCATCATTTGGGAGGGGAAAAGGCAACTGGGATATTTCAGTTGAACCAGAAAACAATCTTTGCAAGCTTCAACCGAAACATCATTCAAAAGCCTAGCACCTGCTGGTTGCAAAGGGCCCTACATGCAATCTTAACTCCATGAGCCCAGTTTTGTCATTACGGGTGCAATGAACCCACTGATGTTCAATCTGAGCTTTTGTCCCAGTTCGGGAAGGCAGGGGGAAAGGTAAGACAGACTGGTTCAGACTTGAGTAGAACGGTTCAGAGAGCAAGGAGTTTGGTAGCCCACAAGCGAAGACAGGTCGAAAGTAGCTGGGCGCTCAGAGTTTACTGTCGGGAGCGTTCTTGCAGGACTGCTTCAGCCACCTCAGGGACACCTTTACTAGAATCACCGCCGTCCGAAAGCCGGCGGGATCTCCGTAGACCCCAGAAATCGTTGCTGGGCTGCTTGGTTGAAGGGCGTGGCCATGGTTCACAGCTGGGGGATTCTTCCTTTTGCTCCTCGGCAGTGATGAGAGGACCAGCAGTGCTGCGGTCGGTTTACGGAAGCCACGCCCCTGCCCAGCGAATCTGAATCAGCCTTGCAATCCAAGGCTCATTAACGTGGGGAGGCTGGAGTCCAGGTGTTGGCGAAGGGGCCGGCGTGCGGATCTGCCTCTAGGTCCTTCTGCTCCCAACTCTGTTTGCTTCCTAAGCAACTCCTAGCTTCCCAGCGTCCAGCACAAAATTTTGCTTGAGTGTGTAGGGAGGGACAAAGCTGCCCCTCGAGGAGGTCGGAAGGGTGTGCGAACGGATTGGCCGCTCTCGCCAGCTCGGAGTGCAGACACGCCCCACTCCGCCCTCCCGCGATGTGGCCCGCCTCCGGCAGGCGGCCTCAAAAACCCGGAATAGCTGCACCGCTCCTGGTTAGTGCTCCGCGGGTGCAGCCTGGCAGCTGGGCATGCTCAGTAGCGGGAGAGATTTGGGTGGAGAGTAGCGAGCCTGGGCTCGGCCCCACCTCCCGCGCCCGCCCCCCGCCCCCTCGTCCCTACCCAGCCGTAGTAGTTCCCCAGCTCGCCCGAGACGGGGAACATGGCGCTCGGAGCGATGTAGCGCGAGGAGAAGGGATGAGGCTCCGCCGCCTCACGGGCAGCCGGCGACCAGGTAGGCGGCTGCGTCCGGGGCTGCCTGGGTGGCTGCTGGCGCGGGGAGGGGCGTCCGCAGGGATGTGCACGACCGGTACCCGAGGCTTTCTGCTTTGCCGAGAGAGGATGCGCAGGGGACCTCTGTGACAGCGCGATCGTGCATCTACTAGGAGATGCCAAAGGCTAGAGACCTGCAGTCAGAGCCCGAGATCTGAGGACTGCTACCATCCTGCCTGGCTCCTACCGGTCAAATAAAGGATAGTTCTTTCCTGCTGGCTAGGAGGGCGTGGGAGGGGACCCCATCCTAGCCTTGGGAGTGCGCTGGTACCCCGACAGGCTGGCAAGCCCAGCTCCCGTTCTTTGTGTGTACAGCTCTGCACGCCTGCCCCTGGGGGTGCCAAGTGCCTGCCTTTCCCGAGGAGTGTTGGAAATATTGATAGGGCAAGATTCCCATATGGATTTTGCCTTACGGCAGGTGTGGACTGAAATTTGCAATAGCCCAGCCTTTATGGGGCTGTTTTCCTTTGTTATTTGCTTCGATGTGTCTGTGCGTGTGGTGGGTTGTAATGGAAAGAGAACTTCTGCTCGTGGGCACCGATGTGGGCAAAGCATGAAAAGGAATCCTGTTTCCAAACTGTTGTCAAAATTGTGTGCAATGTCAGCTTCCTAGAAGGTAAACTTGAAAAGTCTGGGGCTCATCCGTGCT
>PVKA01034741.1:0-23226 GCA_004027165.1 Ctenomys sociabilis | reverse complement strand
GTGGAAATTGGCTCCTGACCACTGAAAGATCTCCACTTACCTATTATACTTTTTCTCTCTTTGCTAATAAACTAGGGACTTTACCTGAGCTTTTCAGTAGAATAAATTAATGAGTCGTTCTTTCAGAAATTTTGCTGAGACGGTTTACAATGGTTGTTATCAGGGGAAATTGTTTTATATCTGTGCCTTATGTGTTAACTAAGAATAAGGTGTTTGTCAACTTAAGTAAACTGTTTTTCCCAACATGTAAAATGTGATTACTAGATGATAAATATATGTGTCACCTGTGAGCTTCAAAGATAAATCTTGTTTAGTTGCTAAAAATATTTACCTAGGTGATCAGATGGAAATCATGTGTCTGGGGATTGGCTCAGTGCGCAGGGCCAAATCCCTCCAGTCAATTGTTCTATCAATCTCTAGCAGTAATTTTTATAGCCTGAGCGTTGCTCAATTCTAAGTGATCTTTAATGCCAGTTATGCTTCCTTCTGCAGGTATTCTGGCCATCAGATCAATTGTAACATATTCACAAATGGTCAGTAAGAGTAAATGAAGGGTTTGTGGGGCATTCAGGAGATAAGAATCTGCACCAATTCGAGGGTGAATAGGCTGGTGGGACCTTGTTTCTCTTCTCTCCAATGGGAGCAGCCACCTGCTCTGGAGAGAGTTACTCAAGGGAAGACTTGTGGGAGGGAATCAATTAGAAATAAGGAAGGGGAATGCCCTAAAGTTTCTTCTTGTAATCCAGATATGGGGATCTCATGGTTAAAGTCTTACACCTTTAGAGTGTGCTTCATTAAGCACCAGAAGATGTTTGATTCTTACATGCTAAAGAGCTGTTTAATCCAAGTGGAATGCAGAGGAAAGTATAAATTATGATATTTTATAACTAGAAAAATGTAAAAATGTAAAAATGATGAAAATGTTTTATGCTCAGATTTTGTTTGTATTAAAAAGGATATTGTTATCTAAGAAAGTTTTAAAAGTGTAGATGCAAACAGGAGAACCAGGCAATTCAGGTTCCTGAGACATCACTATCTTAAGAGCTTAAGGACAAGACAGTATTAAGCACAGCCTCGCCCACCAATACTAAAAGTAAGGTTTCCCTATTTGCCTTTCTAGTCTAGAAGGTGTGGACCACTGTAATCCAGGCCTCTACAGGGCTACACCCATTCTTATCTGAATCTGTACAAGATTTTCAAGGACCATACCCTTAAAAAAAAAAAAAAAAGACAGTTTGAAACTTCCAGAGTTCATGTGTCTTAGATGACCCTGATAAATACATTGATGGCTTTTGGAAGATTTATTCAGACTTATAAACTAGATTAAAGAAAAATAATGTTAATCTTAAACCACGCTTTGCCATTACATTTGGAAGTGAGTTAATTTTAAAGAGCCAAGCGATAGACAATCAGTGGAACTTCCAGTTTTCACTGGAACCCAAGCAGTCAGACCCCTGCTGGTCTGATAGCGGGCCAAGCAGAAAACTAGAAAACATATTTTTCATTCAAGTGTATTCTTAAAAGTCTAAAAACTAAAACTAAGCCTTCTAGTTATTGTAAATTTTAGGTATTTACCAGAAAAAAGATGAACACCCCTCTGATTTCTCAATATGTTTAATAGAGACACAGGTAAGACATACTTCCTGAGATGCTAATCAAATAGAGGGACAGATTACTCTTACAGATCAGGAGCTATAAATGATAGCTTTTGCTCTAGACAACTCATTTGATACTTTGGTAGGAACTATTCAAATGTCCTATAATCGGAACTGGGAGAAGACCAGGGAGAAAAAACAAAGAGATTTAAAAAATGGCTGCCTTTACAGCCTCAAAACAGACCCTAAATCTGATTCTCTGGGTTCCAAGAAGAACTAAATTATGATGAGGTTCATCTGCGACTGCTGTCAGAAGCCAAGACAGCATAAAAGGGACTGCCTTACGAGCCCCACAGGCTATGCCCCGACTGTCAGGACAGCCACTAAGAGTGAGACTGCACTCTGAGGTGAAGGCCCCAGAGCTCAGACTCAGCTTCCCAGGTGGTCCATAGGACTAAAGGGCCCTGGGCCTGCATCTTCCCTCTGGACAGACAGTCTCTACCTTCATCTCATCAGAGGAGCCCTGAGTAATCATGACTAAAGGAAAAAAAGAAAACCTAGCCTATTGCTGGACATTGACACAGGTGTCTTTGTCCTTCTCCAGCCCTGAGCTTCCTTCCAGTCATTGTACCTCAATAAAAAGATTTTAAAAGATGTGTTGCTTTAGTTTTAACTAAGATACTACAATATATTTAGGTTACTTACTAATCAAGATGATGCTGAGACTGTAATGTAATATCTTGTTCATATATAAGATTTAAAAGATATTTCATTGGTTTAATTTGACCAAATGCTGTGTATTGCATGATAAATACATAAATTAATCTGGTTGATTTCTGATATAACTCAGGTATTTCATGCTCAAAGTTAATACAGGTTGATGTCTCTTAACTAAAGCTAGAGAGACTTATAACAAACTGTCAGATTCCATAAATACAGAGGTCTAAGAGCTAGTAAGTTACTATTGCTAGGTCTCAAAAAAAATACTTGTCAGCTCAAATATTTATGCTTTTATTATATGTCTCAGAAAATTTGTTCTTTCCTAAAAGATACCAAAAGCCAGGTAATCATACAGGTAAAATCTATAACAAATATGCTAGATTAAGATTCCTTTAACTGACATCCACCAGATTTTGTCTGTATGTTGTTTAGTGGACCTCAGTGTCTGACACGAGCTACGGAAGTAAAAAGGATTCCCAAAAATAAATTTGTTTTAAGTTGATAACAGTTGCTCAAAAGATGTCTCAGTAAAAAGGATACAAAATGAAATTATAGATGGAAAAATAAAAATGGTGATACAAGCAGCCTACAAAAATGAAGGCCAGTCCAAAAGTAAAAAAAAAAAAAAAAAAAGTTATGCTTTCCTAGATCCAGACAGAAAAAAGGGACATTTCAAACAACATATCCAAAGCTTCTAAAAAAAAAAAAAAAGTGTTTATGATGGAGTCAGAAAAAGTTTCAGACTGAGATGGTTATGAGTCTCCCCTCTCAAGCCTGAGGGAACCCATGTTAACTGTCAATATTAAAAAAAAGCCTGTGAAACTTTCAATAGGTGCTCATACAGATTTCTCAGTACTTAACACAGCCAGTGACCCCACTTGCCAACTGAAGAGCACTTGGTGTTTTCTCTATTTCTGACAATTCATGTGCTCCAATAATAATTTAAAAATGCCAGTTTGTTTGAAACCATACAAAATGTCCATAAAAGATAAAAAAGGGATTAAACCCCACATTTGAGATATCGAACTTGTCTTTTTCATAGTCATCCTGTTCATACGATTATTTGACCCATATATACTTGTTTCCTTGCCTTTGTCTTCTCCAGATTCAAAGCTGCAATAACAATGCCTGTCATCTATTGAGGGCCTTTAGATAGAACCTCTAAAGAATATATCTGACTGCTGGTTCACAACTACGACCCCTTTAAGCATGAAGAAGCCAGAGCGGTCATCACCCAAATCCCTCACGGCAGTTCAGGTTACTTCTTCAGAGGGGGGAATGTTGTAGACAGTGGAGTTAGATAAAAATAGTTTTAGGCAGTCAGGCAGGGCCGGGCCCTCAAACGAAATAATACAGGAAACACTATGTCTGCAACTCCAGGAATGACGAAGGCTCCTGCTGTGTTTTGGCCTAAAGGCCAAACAAATGCTAAAAGAATAACACCAGGGATTGATATTCTAAATAGGTAGTGATCACCTAAAAAGACCCAAGTGACTCACTAGTCCAACCCCGAGGGAAGAGACCCTGTTCCGTATTCATGCCCATTTACTAGGTGACTCGATTCTCCATTTGGTGCTGGGCCTAATCAATTTTACCTGAACAATAGTGCTTGTAATCCCATTGGTTGACCATAGTTTTGTCCCACCCCACATCCACCTAAGTGAGACCCCTTCTCTACTTTACCCCCGTATGGTTTTGCCCTATAAAAGTCCCTAAAAGAGACAGCTTCCCCAGGCAACCCACTCAGGCCCCCTTTCTGTCCCTCTCCGACAGAAGCTTTTCTATCCAATAATGTTTTCTCCTCAGTCTCAAAAAAAAAGGCCCATTACCTATTACACTGTCACAAAGAGGACCAATATCCTCTTGGAGGGCAAATGACATCTAAACTATAGCTTCAGCGGTCTAGGGGGCCCTTTCTATAACTTCAATCTACAACCCACATGACCCACCTTCCCCAAATGCACACAGATGGGTGTCTTTCAAAGAGCCAGCTGGAGAGAGGCCACGATCATGTACTGAGGTTTCTTCTCCAGGAAACAAAGGGGAGTGTTGCAGTAGCTTTGGATTTAGAAATGCACACAAGTGTGGCCAAGGGATGGTGGACGGCCCTGGCTGAAAGTGTTCCGGAGCAGCCACAGGGTGAAAGCCAATATCCTGGGGTCTTTGGGCTCCAAAGTCACCCTTCTGTGGCTGAAACCTAACTTCCCCAGGATCCTGCTCAGTATTAGAGGTGATGAGGTGAAGGTGCTCTAGGATGACCTTGGCGGCCTCTGAGATAGATCAAGCCTGCCCACCTATGAGAGAGAGAAGATACCACATCACAGGACTTTGTAGTAAATCACTTAAATTCTTCCCTGCTACCCTCCCATCCCTACATGCAGCCCTATGGCTTAGCATAGCAGCCCTCACTGCTCTGATTACTGGTGCCTCTGTCTTACCAATGTGTGGTGCAAAATGCAGTAGTTGAGTTACCTCCTGAGGACTTTTCCTCTTACTGTCCCTGGTCCCAGCCCTCTATGAAGAATGTCTCTCTGCCCAGACACTGGCAGGAGCATCTGTAGCAGCCAGCTGGAGAAGTTAAACAGATAATTACCACCACATGCACAGTGGTGAGCCAGTTATTAAGGCACTGATTAATTGCTTCTAAAGTATATGCTGAGTGACATTGAAGCCACATGAAAGAGTATTGGGCAGACATCTGAAATAAGAGTATTTCTCAACACACCAATTACCCTTACTAATGGTGTCCTCTCACTTGGAATTATGGAGAATTTTTAAGAAGATAAAATGCCATTGATGTCATTCTGATTCTGCTGCCTGACATACAGAATATGGTCCTGAGCCAGGACCACATGCCATGGTCACACAGCCCCAGGCAGAGCTGATCCTCTGTGAGGAAACTTTGACTTTCTTAGTCTTTTGCAAGTGAGCAGCAGAAGTGAGTTTAGAGACACCTAAAAGGGGCCTGTCCCAGAATGTGAGTCCATCCTGATTTTGAGTCCAGGGCTCAACTTCCTAGATCGCAAATTCCTGATGGAAACAACCGCTCAGAGGTCTAAGCAGTGCAGAGGCCAAAGAGCTATACACTTTCAGCAGTCCACTGATGGATGGAAGGAGCAAAGGATGCCATTTATCCTCTTTGTCATCCCCATGGCCAGCTGCACCTCATGAGCAACAGGCTGAGGAGCCCTGAAGTCTGACCCTTCAACACAGTAACTGTTATGCAAGCAACATCAGCCAGAGGCCTGGGGTCTTGATAAGAGTGGTGGTGGATGGACAGCCAGCCACATTCCCTTCCTTCATGATTGTCCTTTCCATTATCATCCACTATGTGGTACAGTCAAGGTCAATCATTTTTATTTGTTGTTGTTGTTGTTTGCATCTTTGTTTCTTTGTTTGCTTGCACTACTAAGGATTGAATCCAAGAACTTCATATTGAACTTATTCTCAATTCCTTTGCTTATTTATTTATTTTGAAATGAGTTTCATTAAGTTGTTAAGTTGTCCAGGATGAGTTTGAACTTGTGATGCAGCTATCTCAGCCTCCCAGAGTGCTGAGATTATAGGCATACACCACTATCCCCAGGTCAAAGTTTAGCATTTTATGGACCATCTACCTTCAAGTTCCAGGGTGAAGAGTTGTTCTATAACTGAAGATCACTTCCTGCCAAGCACATATATAGGCCTCTTTGGCATCCAGAACCTTTCCGTCTGCTCCTAAGGTCTGGGCCTTCTCCTGAGGGTAATAGGTCCTGATCCCCTGTAAATACATAGCTGTGCACAAATCAAAGTACACAAACATGACCTGAGTGCAACTATAAATGGTGCTCTTGTAACAGGAGAAACAAATCCAGGGGTGAACATGTCCCTAAAGATCCTCTCACCATGTTGGCTCTTCCTGACCCCCTTCTCTGGAGCTATGGGAAATCACTGATGTAGATCTCATAATAATTTTCTCACTGGTGGTAACGTTACTTATTCTTGGAGCTTAAAAGATAGTATGAGTCATGACGGCATTTATGGTAAGGAATGCAATTCCAATGCCATCGATACATTGTATACACCCTATGTCTCAGTTTCCTCCTCTGTGTGAGAGAAGACAATAACCACCACAGACTGAAGGTATGTGTCCTCACCCCTGCCCTCCAAGTTTCACATATTTAATTTCTCTCCCACAGTGTGATGGTATTTACACAAAGAGCCTCTGGGCAGTTGTCAAAGTTAGATGGTGTCTTGAGAGTAAGACCATCATCATGATGGAATTAGGACCCTCAGGAAAGAGGAAGAGACAGGATATCTCTCATTCCAGTCTACTAATCAAGGAAGAGCCACATGGGACCACCATCCAAAGACAGCCCACTGCAAGGCAGGAGAAGACCTCTTACAGGCACACCCTGCTCTTGGATTTGACTCCTGAATGAACAAAGGAAATGGTATCAAGCAGTGACATTATTGCATGTCCTTGGTATTGAAAGATGATCTCAAGAGCTTGCCTAAGATCACACACCACTGGTGGGCAGGACTGGTGTGGATTAATTAATGCTTAACTTGTAACACACAGCTGAACTGAATCAGCATGGTTCTGGGCTAGAAGGCCCACCTGAGGATTTTTGCCAAGAGCATAAAAGGAGAAGTGGAGGGGAAGGTAGTGTGCAATTTATTCTCCTTGAGAAGTTTGTTGCACTGGTTTTCCTGATGTGAATTTGCTGTTCTCATTATCAGAGGAGCTCTCACTTTCACTGAGGGTGGATTGTGATTCTCTTCATAGTGGCTCTGGTCCTTACCTTGAGTATCACTTACTCACTTCTGTGCAGATTGCTTAGCCTGGTAGCACAGATTCTTCACACCATTGACACAGACTTCCTAGCTCCCAGCACCGGCCATTGTAGATCCCTGATACAGACTTATATGAGACATTGTTGAGGGTTCTAGCCCTCCAGCTAGGCTCATGGAGGACCTTGCTATGAGCTCTGGATCTTCAGCTCCAAGTCTTCAGCTGTACTTGTGCAGGACGTTGCTGTGGGATTCAGCCCCTCAGCTGTATTCTTTGGATCTGTAGTGTATGAACAGATCTCCTGCATTCTTCTGCATTTGACTTTTAGATGAATGTTATAAAATAATGCTTTAAATTATATATCCAATATTAAATCTATACCCTTGAATTTAGGTCTATTTGGTTCCAGGTTCTGAGTACCTCCACTGAATAGTATGACTTGTTTGTAATAATGTGGCTTTCCTAAATACATCATTATATCTGTTTAGGAAACCTTGTCAGTGGCAATACCTTCCCCTTATAGATTTCTGGTGACTGAATTTCCAAATTACGGTAATGTGTTTATAGCTGTTTGTGCCCATGGTGTATAATGGCCAGTTCTTTACTGTGTGTGCATGTGGGTTTTTGTTTCTAACATGGTTTTCCTCATCCTCTCTGCCTTTACAACCTAACGTGATTAGCGCCCTGGAAAGTGGAGCTCATTAGAAATGCGGAATCCAGAGACTGCTAGAATATCAAGTGTCTGAAGCAAAGTGAATGAGCCCTTCAGAACTTTTCAAATCAGCAGAGCCTGGCCACATTAATTATTAACTGCACTGTGACCTAAATAAATCTGAGACTCATGCTTCATTTAAACAGTGCTTGTCACACATCGTGTTCACTCAGTCCTCCACATAGCTTGAGTGCAAAGCAAAAGAAGACACTGCTTTCAAGTGCAATGATAACTGGGGTAACTACACAAATTAACACAGCTCACCTTTAACTGGTACCAAGGCCTGAGTGCTCCAGCATGTGCAAATGGCACAGTGATCACTATGGTTAAGAAGAGAATGCTGGGAGGACCTATGACAGGAAGGTTAAAGGACGCTTCAATAAATACAATTTCTTATTGTTGAATAGCCATCTGTGTTTATTCCAAATTTGTCAGTAAAATTATTGTTGAATGTTTATCAGAAAGATCTGTATTGCCAATAGTCCAATGACAGTGAAATGAAACCCACTAGAATAAAGTGCACATTTATAAGAGTAAAGGCCACCCTTGGTGATAAGGACAAAACCTTTTTCTAGCTATGGATTTGTGTCAGCTCAGCAAACTCCAAATGCCCCTTCTGTGTTTGCTAGCAATGGTGGATCAGGTTATTGGGTATAGAATCTACAAATAGAGAATCAATACTAGTGACTGCACTTGAAATGTGTGTGCTTCTAAATAGCCACACACACACACACACACACACACACACACACACAATGCTATTTTTTTATAGAAGAATAACCACAGCAGGTAAGAATGCAACTCTCCTTGTGGCACTCTAGATATCTTTTATTCTTCTTTTCACCATGCTATAGTTTATATCTAGATGTCTTCCTAAAGCTTCATGTGCTCATAGGTGGGGCTTGGGATATGATAGGATCATATAGGAGCATAGGACATACTATGCTCATTTGTGGACTAATCCCTGATAGATTTATAGATAGTGTGATGTTGGCTAGTGTAAGCTGGTCAGAGTAGCTGGGCCACTGAGGGAATGGCCTGGCAGTGTCTCCCTCCCTGCCACTTCCCTTGATCCTTCTTCTCTTCTCTTCTCTTCTCTTCTCTTCTCTCTTTTCCCTTCCCTTCTCTCCCCTCCACTCCCTTTTCCTCCTCACCCCCTACCTCTCTTCCCTTCCCCTCTTCTCTCCCTTTCTCTCTGTCTCTCTGTCTCTCTCTGTCTCTCTCTCTCTCCTTCCTATTGCTAGGTTATGAAGGAACTTTTCCTCTCCCATCACCCTCTGTTGTACCACTCTGCCACAGAGCCAAGGAATGATGGACTGAAACCTTTACCAACCATGAGCCAAAGCTGGGTTGTTCCTTTAAATTTTGTGACTGCCAAGGACTGTTTCAGCAATGAGAAACTAACAAAGACTCACCAAGTTGTTGCTATCAGCAGCTTTCAGGAGTCTATCTTCCTGCAAAATGACTTGTTGAGCGAGCTCTGCACAGTCTCCTATTCTCAGTCAGTCAGCTTGAAGATGAGAATCTCTCAAATTGGATGAGAGAGAGTAGCTATTCAACTGTGGGAATGGGGGAAAGGTGACCATTTGAACTATGTCCCTCTGTGGGAAGCTGGGCAGGGAGCCTCGGCTGACTTGGACATCTCTAGAAGGCAATCCTCACTTTCCTGGCATCTCTGGAGAGGGAAGATGGCATCCTCATGACATCCAAATCTGAGTTACTCAGAGCCTGGTGTCAGAAGCATGAAAGCTTAAAATACTATCCAGCACCTCATAAGCCCTCCAATCAGGGCCCACTAGCTTGGGAGGAAGTAGAGAGGAGAATATATATATATATATATATATATATATATATAGTTTGTTTGTTTGTTTGTTGTTGTTGTTGTTGTTTTGTTTTTTAAGAAGCTGGAGATTGGTCTCGGGCCCTTGTACTTGCCAGGGAACTGCTTATTCCACTGAGCTGTCTCCCCAGCCCCAAGTGGAGAAAATTGAAGGGAAGAGAAGGGAAGAGTGGAGGAGAGGGGAGAATAGAGGAAAAGACTGTAATAAAATGCTTTCACAATCTGTTTTTGATTATTGAACTTTCAGGATTTCAGTAAGCCCAGGATGCAGCTGCCAAAACATCCTCTTGCCTGTTTTTCCACCTAGGGTCTTGGACTGCTTGACACTTGACCCAAGTGCTTCAGACTGCTGGATTAGCTAGGGAAAGGCCCTTAGTATGAAGACTGTACCAAGAGGTACTTTCCCCTTGGCCCTGGCAGCTGAGATACCTTGAACTGGCCTTCTGCCTCCATCTCTTCCACTTGCTGGTCCCATTTCTCTGCTGTTATCCCCAAGCCAGGAATCAGCCCTGTGAAGCAGAGTGGAGGCAGTACTGAGGAGGCTTGTTTTGTTTTTAAATGTTCTCAAATTTAAATGAGAAGCAAGTTTAAATAAGGGAAAATAAGCCAATAATAGCAATGTTTAGCCTTTTTAGAAGAGGTCTTTGCAGAAAAAAATTCTTAGAATCAAAGATTTTTTTTTTTTTCTTGTTTTCGTTTTTTAGGCCTCTAGGGTCTAGGTAAATGACCCAAATGCTCTCTTTGAAGAAATTTTTATGCTATTACAAAATATGTCGTTCATGTTAAAGGGTTATGTTAGCTACTTCTGGTCTCAAAACAATTTAAATTAGAAATTTAGACATTATGGATTTGGTCACTTCGTTTATTCATTTTTTTTCCTCACGAAGGCCATCAAAGTTCACCTGGGGCTTAACTCAGTGACTGAATGAACAGTGAGCAACTTCCAAAGCCAAATCACTTCTAGACCAATGGAACAAAGTGCCGCACATGCAGCCTAAAGCCATCACCCACTAAACATTAACCTGTGAAGTAGTCGAGTTACCCAGAAACCTGAGGTAAGAGCAACCCTCCCAGATGAACTGCGCTTTGGTTCACCCTAGGTTGGGGCCTTAAATTAGGCACTTTGCTGACACACAGGCAGAAACACCTTGAACCAGTCTGCTTGGAAGTGGGTTAGCATCTATGCTTCTCATCGGAGGGGAGAATGGAGAGAAAAGCAGCCAGGCATCCATGGGAAAATATGGTCAGAAACAGCTTATGGACAGCTCAAAGGATCCCAGGAAAAAAAAGAAAATTTATTCCAGCTTCCTAATTTTAATAAGCATCTAATGAGTCTTTAAAGCACCTCAAACTACCCTGAAATTTTCTCCCTGAACTATGTAGAGGGTCACATTGCTTCCTCTCTACTTGCAGGCTATGAAGCACTGCATGTGCTAAGAGAACCACAGAAAGGAGCAAGTGGCCCTGCTGAAATATCATCTTGGAAATGTCATAGCTTATGAGAGTGTGTTATTTCATTTAAATTGGGATGATGAGAAAGATACTGTCATTTTCCTTGTTTAGGGAGTATTCATTTGCATATTTCTCAAATTTCTTATAACAATGAGCTGGGTTTTGTATTTGATTTACATCATTTAAGAGGTACAAGGATAGTCTTAAGTGGCCTAAGGCCAGTAACTCTGATTGATGCAGGTTCTTCATGTCTGGCAATGAGTTACTCCTTTATCTTACTGGCTCAGTGGATGTCATCTAAATATTCATCACTGGGCATTTCCCTGGACCAATGATCTTGCCCTGGTGGATAGTTTTCTGATAAAAGAGTGAGCCACACATTTGCTCTCTGAAGTGTGTAAGTACTACATGACCATAAGTCATAGTCCTGATTCAGATCATGACCCTTTCAGGAGAGGGCATCAGAGACAGTAGAGAGTGTATCAGCCTCACTGCCTGTGGTTGGAAGGATTGGAGCTGGCACAGTTAGTGTAATCTAATCTCTCAGATTGGGAACGTCAGGCCATATGGAGCAGCTCTGAGTCAGATGGTAGGGTTGTTGTGGTCACTGTGGTATGTCTGCATGAGACTGATTTTATCTACAATGCAAAACTCTATAACAGACAATTAAAACAGGTAATTCTGAATGATTCATGTAGAAGTAGATGGGGCAGAGTTAAGGAATCCCTTTCAAGGTTAAAGAAATGCAAGAAAATATTTAAAGTACTTTCAAGTCATTGGTTGCCAGTATGCAATTTTAGACAGTGACAACACTGAGATAGAGACAGAATCCCTCACAACCTAGTTTCACAGGACCCAAACATGCATTTGTTTTGTATTCAGCTGAGTTACAAAGCCTTGAAGTTAGAAACGTGACTTTAGGGCACTTTGGCTACCTGTGCCAACTATGATGAAAAGATCCTTAAAAGTAAAATTTAAACTTGAATTTCTTTGTTTACAGACAAAAAATCCTTAGTATAAAACATTCGGTTTTCATGACAATTTTAACCATGTGGAGAACAAGATGCCTCTTAACATTTGTGAATTCTGGCATCTGAAGACTATTCTGGATATAAGAAAACAACTTAACAGGTCTACAAGGGTTCTAATAGTCTCAGCACACATAGGCCCTACAGAGAGGCTGATGGAACTTGCAGGCAGTGACTAAGGAACAATTACAAAGCAATTAGAAGTATTGATGTTTCTCCCAAGGACACTGACATTTTGTTGAAATATGGGTAGCCAATTAAAAATATGCTACTCTAAGTAAAAGGAAGAAGTATAATAAAGCAATCTTTTTGGAAGTGGAAATTTAGACAAGGGAAACATATACTGAGTAAATTTTAGGGAAGATGACAGCCAGATAAAGCAATTAATATGATAATTCTAGTTCCACAGAAGAGTCCATAGAGAGGGCTATGTCTTGGGCAATGCTTGGTAGACATCATCGCATTTCCAGTTGATTTTCTGTGGCAGCCAAAGCAGTAAAGATTGGGAGCAGTGGTGGCCGTAAGTAGGTGAGTATATGTGAGACTAGGAAGTAGGACGACAATACTCTCTGTCCAGTGTTCTTTTAGGCAAAGCACAGGAGAAGAGAGAATAAAGGATCCTCACTGATCATTCTTTGCCTTAGATCTCTTGCTGTGCTATCCTTGGCTGAATACAAACAGAAGCCAGAGCACTCAAGTATGATGCAATCTATGTGAGTCAGCTTCCTGGGAATGGGACAGAAAGGAGAATGGGAACAGAACAGAACACAACACAACACAACATCACTCAACACAGCAGAACAACCCATGAGCTAGTGTGATACGCCCATTGCAGCATCTAATCAAGAGAAATTACTGCTTTCTCATGGATCACCTTGGGTACAAAAGACAGTCTTCTCCATGTCCATTCCAGAGAAGATGTTAGTTGGGGCTGGACTGATATTTGAAGAGTCTTAGGAATGAATGAATCAATTTCAGGTTATGTGGATCAATTGAAAGTTACTTGGATTCATGGATGGATAAAATGATAATGTATGGACACATGGGTGGAGACAAAGAGAAAGAAAAGGGATGTATATTTGGAAAAAGGTGAGTTAAGTGTGAAAGGATTGACTTATAGAGGGATGAGATAGAGGAAGAGATAGGGAAATAGATGGCAATATGGGTAAACTGAGAGCAAAGGATCCAGATGGGCCTGTTGTGAGTGCTTGTGCCCCTACTCAGTGAAAAGCAATGTTCATCATGACCCTACCCTGAACGTGCTGTGTCTCCATCAGGAAACATGATACAAAACTCATGATGGGGTGAGCTTCATATCATTAAAAATATTGAGACACATTTATATTTCTACTTTGTAAGCTAGAAAATACACTTACTATTTCATAATTTATCCTTTGAAATAATCCAATAAGCACTGGTTGGTTGAGAAATTTCAACTGCCAAGGTAGTTTTGAATATGAAATTATTTTAAATCTCTTTTCCTAATCATGAGCACAATGAATCATCTTTTAAAGTATTACAAAAGTAGAACTAAAAGAGTAGCATAAAGGTATAATAACTCGACAAATTTGCCTAAGAAATTTAGATTTATTAACTGTAATCATTCAGTCATAATCCTTTAACATTTTATATATACCCCATGCTTAGAAAACAATATAAACATTTTAAATACATAGGATTCCTCAGATGAACATATATAGATATGCAAGAGTGGTTAAATAATTAAACATTAATACTTATTCTCAATAAACCTTAAACTTTTATTGTTATATGTTACTTTATTTCTGCCTTAGTTTTGCTGTTTTTCTTTTTACTCTTTAAAATAAAATAGAATAATAAAACTTTCAAAAACAAAATAAAAAATAAATAGATATGATTGACCAATTTGGATTTTATTTATATATAACTTATACAAAGGTGAGCAACATACACAATAAACATTTATACTTTGAAATGTATTACAATAAAAGACAGATTGCCATTAATCCATCTCAAGATGTTTTCCTCTCTTCAAACACACTTACCCCATCATTCTTTTTTGTTTTTTGTATTTTAGGAAAGAGTCTATAGGGTGTTCAGGGTCTCACTATTAGATCAGACTCATAGTAATCTGCCTGTTTACAGCCTCCCAAAAGCTGGGATTACAGGCACATGACACCATACCCAGTCTCAATTGCTGTCTCGGTGCTCCCCAGGATTGGGGCCAGCACAGCAGGCCCTGGGATTGAAGCCTCAGCCCTTGTGCCTAACTGAAGGTGCTTTAATCTTCTGAGCTATTTGGCCGGCCCTTATCCCATCATTCTTGCCACTTTCTGAAGCAGCTCTAACCATCTTCTTTGTGAATGTCTTTACAAAGTGCGGTCAAAAATATAGTCAACGTTGCTATCTAATTCTATCCAGTAGAAAGATATAAACCTAATAGTGGGTCCTCATCTAACTCCTTCACTGGCTCCTGCACCATGACGCTTCTGGCTCTTCCCCCAAACCAAGTGACTGTGGAAAGTAAACATTTTAAATCAATTCAAGACATCAGTACATCCATGGCTAGGCAACTAAAGACATTGAAGAAGGACTTCTGGAACTGCCTCAGAAACTGGCAAGAATGGTGGGATGAGTATATTTGACTGAGGGAACATATTTTGAGATGGATTAATGGCAATCTGTCTTTTACTGTGCTAAATTTTCAAAAACAAAAGCATATATTGTATTTTTTAAAAATCACATCCTGTACAGTGGGTATAAGCAGAAACTATCTCAATGGAAACCTGGGATTTGCTTTTATTTTATGACGTAGAAACAAGAAAATAATAAAGGTAGTTTCTTCACTGAAAGTGATGGAGAATTACAAATATCTATGTGAAGAGTCATTTTATACATCTTAATGTCATGATATAAAATGGTTTTTGGTTTTACATAGCTATTCTGTCAACCTTCCTATCTGTAGAATCTGTATTCTTGGATTTTACTGACTGTAGATTTAAAATATATTTTAAATGCATCTGTATTAAACATATGTAGAATTTCTCTTATTCTTTAATATAAGCTTTTCACATGATATTTACATTTTATTAGGTATTATAAGTAATCTGGAGATTATTGACCTAAATATAAGGATTTGCATAAGCCATGTGTGAAAGCTACACCATTTTGTATAAGGAATTTAAGTATCTGAAAAAAAAAAAAAAAAAAAAAAAAAAAATATCTGCAGGGATTCCTGAAATATATATGTATATATCCTATTGTAAAAACAAACAAATGTTTTTAAATCTTTTTGATAATAAACTTGCTCTTTTCAAAAATTTAAAAAGAAGTTTAGTAATATGTAGCAACTGCTATATACTTATAAAACATTTATTAAATAAAGATTAATATACAGTGCACTTAAATATATAATAGAATCTCTAGTAAATTGCAGATACAAGTTTTAAACTACATTCAGAGAGAAAGACAAAAAGAGATTACCTATAATTGTATCTTTAATATCAGGCAGTCATTTAAGATGAAAGCTCTAAAGGTCTGAAGGAGGCTCCTGAAATGACAAATAACCACAAGAGTGTTTCCCTGCTAGCTAGTCACCCTGAGGTACTAAATCTCTCCCATAATTTTTATCCTGACAGAAGACAGTCACATAAATATTACTCTTATGGGCTGACCTACATTTTGACGGAAAGTATCTAAAAGTAAAACAAACCATCTGATGACTTTAAAAAAATTAGTTGGGAGGGAAAACAGCAGGACAGGCTACAGAGTTTGGAAGTCATGAAGATACATTCCAAACATCAGTGTTGAGATCAATGATCAAACTCGAAATATTTTCACTTTTTAAAGAAAAAAATCAAAATTAATCTACTTTATAATGTGCACTTAAAGAGCTTTAATTTTCTTTTTCCATAGAGAATAGAAAACATATACATATTCTTAAAGAAGAGGCATAAAGTATAAAAATGCATGATACAGACATTATAGTTTTTAATGTAACTATCACCGTGTAGAATTGTTTCAAATACCTCTTGCCTCTGTATTTTGCTGCTTGTGCAAGTTCTTGTTTGTGCTGCTCTATAAACTATTCCTGAGTAAAGTTCAGTTGTTGACTAAAATCACTTTATCAAACCAGAGTTTTCCCTTATTGAAAACACCCATAGGTCAAATAAAAATGATAATAAAAATCAACAAAACTCACATTATCATTACAGTATTAGGGCAGTATGTATTCCAGACTCAGACAAAATTCCTGGCTCTTTGTCTTTACCATCCTCCCTCTTCAAAAACAAATCACAAGGAAACTGATATAGTATGTCAAAAATGCATCATTCACTTTTATTTACCTAATGAATAGATCCTGTGATACTTTTCAATAACAATAATTTTCAATAATTATTTGTGGACAAAAGGATATAGGGAGTCCAGATGACAAAAGTATCCCATGTATATGTGTATGCATGTGTATTTTTGCATGTGTTCAAGTGTGGTCACGTGGGTGGATAAGTGTTTGCTTACATATATGCAGAATATGTGTATGTGTGTGCTGTGGTTTGTATCTAGATGTTCCCTCAAAGCCTCATGTGGTCATAGCTTTTTCAGAGATGGATAAATGTAGACTGTGCAATGCTGAGATAAAGGATAAGTGATTGTTGCATCAATCTGCTGATTGGATTGGCACTGCCACAATCCCAGGAGAATGGATACAATATCAAGGACAGAAATAATCTTGTCGCTCCTTTCCCTGGCTTGCTTTTGTCATCTTCTGCCACCATGAGCTGTTTTTCCTCTGGGATGCCCCTCTGCCAGAAACCCTGCCTTGGAGACAGCCAACAATGGTCTAAAACCTCCACACACTGAGCTAAATGAACCTTTCCCCCTTTAATTTTAGGTGTCAGATATTTTGTCTCAACAAGAGAGAAATGTAACTAATACAATGTTTTCATGAAAGAAGATACATATATGTACATGGATATGTATGTTTGGCACTGTTATATGCATGTATGTTTATGTGTTTAATGTTTATTTGTGTGTCCATGTGTGCATCTGTATTTCTATGTATGTGTGTATATATTTGTGGTATACATGCTTGTGTTTGTATATGTGTGCATATGTGCACATATGTATGCACATACAAGTCTCATAAATGTATATGTGTGATATTTATATGCATTCATGTGCACACTACTGCTTGTCTTAAGTCACATTTTTATTTCTGGGTCAAAATATCTGACTCCTAAAATTTAAAGGGGAAGAGATGTATTTCAGCTCAGAGTTTCAATACATGGTAGCCTAGCTCCAAAGCAGAAATATTTGGTGGAAGGGTCTGGAAAAAGAAAGATAATTAAGTCCAAGTGACAAACAAGCAGAGAAAGAAAAGAAGAGCAGGGAAGTTACATGGCCAGTGTCTTAGTTATTTTTCTCATTGCCAGGACAAAATACCAACACTCAAAGTTAAAGGAGTAAAGGTTAATCTAGCTCACAGTTTCTAGAGGTTTCAGTCCATGTCGGCTGGCTCCATGGCAGGGTGGCATGGTTGAGTGGCAACAGCTCAAGGCTGTGGAAGGAACAAAAGAGAAAGACAACTTCTTCTGTTTCTTATATTATATGCAGGCTACCAATCTTGAGTGAGGATAGCACTCACACCCTTAATGTCTACCCTGGTCCATGAATCAATTAAAAACTCTAGATTCACTCACCTCAAAAAAGCCTCTCCCAGGCCAGCAAGATAGCCTAGTGGTTTAAAGTGCCTGTGTAGGCAAACTTGGACAACCATACAGGGACCATGGTACAATCCCTGGCACTACAGGGAAGGCTGAGCTGCCCACAAGAAAAAAAAAGCCTGTCCCCTATGACTGCATGAACTTTTTGGGGATATCTAAACACACACCATAATGACCTACCTCTCCCCACCAGGCCTTACCTCAAACAGACCACTCTGTTGCTAAATTCATTAGAGTAATCAACTGGTAAGTTTATTATCCTCCTAACCCAGTCATTTTTACCAATACAGAAGGCTTTTAGAGGACACTCAAATCTAATCATAACACTAATATGACTTTGACACAGCCTAAGTAGAGCTACAGTTACCTTCTCAGCACTTTGTCTTGCATAGCTACTCTGCGAGACTGATCTTCCTCCAGCGCATTCACATTTCCGCTTTGATCTAAGAATGCTAAAACAAGCTTATTAATGGAAACTTCCATTTTGAGTCTTTCCTATGCTTCTGCTGTACATGTGAAAAGCCCCAGCCTACAGAAAAGAGCAAGTCTGCCTCTCACTGACAAGGCCTCATACAAAATCACCTGCCCCTCCAACCTCCCGCTGCCACTGTGGACCCCCATGATCATCACTAGCAGATCTGTGCAAGCTGCCAACAAGTTCCATAGTGGGTGCCTGTCAGACACTGAACTGATCTATTTTCAAATGGGAAAACCATCAGTGTTCCCCAAACCTATATGCCCTACCATATTTAAACCAAATAGTTCATACATTTATATGCACAAGACAATGATCCTGAAAATCTTCAGCAGGTTTTTGAAACTCTCAGTTAATGGGTAGGATTCTCACCCTGACTAACTGTGTATTCTGATACCTGTGAATTAAGCACTGAAGATAGCAACATATAATACTAAGTCATGCTTGGAATATTTAGACCAGTCATTCTGGTCTTCTAAATATGTACTGTTTTTCATGACATACCAGTTACTGCCATACTGTTTCTCAAGTAAAAGTTTGCTATAAAAATAATAATAAATGAAAATAAGAGACAAGTAAAAAAAAAGTCATAGGGATTTCCTGCTACAATGCTGTATATGGTTAGATTTGTAAATTTGTGTGTAGAAATATGGCCTTGTTTACTCATTTATTTTTAAATATTTTTTAAAATTGTTTTTCATATTCTATTGGGACTTAAAGTATAACATACCCATACTTGACAGAAAATACCTCTTCCATGTATGATGATACATGTATGACATTCAGATAGACAGTGAAGTTAAGCTCAACTGCTTATGTTGTAGGGTAATAACAATAAGCTTCTCTTCTGGAGGGTTAACACCCTAAGCTTGCAGATCAAGCATTGGAGAAAAAGAAGGACTGCAAGAACAGCCAACATTTTGGCACTAGCCTTTCAAAGTCAGTGAGGACTCAGGACACAGGAGAGCCTGTACAGTAGCATCATGTAACTCAGTTGTGCCCCTAATTTTCTCATCAAGGAGATAATGGGGCTCCAGATGAAAGTGATCAGTGATATAGAGTGTGCCTAAGGAGAGTCATCTGGAGAGAAAACATTCTCTCAGACTTTCACAGAAAGAAAATTGGTCAACCAACGGCTGTTACTCATCCACATGGCTGACACTGACAAAAGATCTACAAACTGCACTACACTTTTTCAGGAAAAATCCCAAGGGAATTTGATTGACCTTATCAGATACAAAAGCTACATTTCTTGTTCTATAGGTCTTGCTTTATCTTGGCCTTAACCATCCAGCAGAAAAGTATAAAAACAAAGTATAAAAAGTAAAGTCATATTAATATACTGAGGTATAAAAGGCTGAACTCAACAACTTCTGACATTGCCAGTTTACAGAAAACCCTCTACTATTATGGACTACTGTACTATATAGGAATATTTTGCTGAATTCACACACCTACTGTATTTAAATAACAATAGAATGCCCATCTATGACAAAACTAAATAAAAAGGGAATACAAATGAAGGACCATTTTGAATCTGTATATTCAAAATAGTTAAAATAGATATACACCTACATTCTCTTAATTCCATGAATAGAATAATTTGTTTTAATAGTGTTTTCTGAACAGAATATCATGTCTGCATCTTGCACTATGAATAACTACTAGGAATACAAAAATGTGCAATGTATTAACTATTGAAACTGTCCTACTCATCTGTTTTGAAACTGTCTCATTATTATTTGTTTCCCAATAAAATTATTTTAAAAAAGAGTTCAAATAAAGAATTAAAAGCATGAGCAAAATGGTGAAGCAGCACAGAAGTAGCCTCTGTGAGTATTGTGATACAGATGCTGGAATACAGCAATATGAGGAAGACAAGGAGGAGGGAAGCAGGCCCCTGAGACCCAGGAAGGATCTAAAGCTTGAGTTGAAGTTCATAGAGAGAGTGGAGAGAAAAACTTCAATGAAGCAGGAGGAGGTGGTCAGTGGTGCCTTCTCCCTGAGGTAGAATCTTTCACTGCATAACAGGAGAGATTCAGATCTATGGATACATGGTGACTGCTGGCAAAACCAGAAGCTTCCACAAGATATGCACAGTGGAGAGGAGCAGTGGCCTTCAAGGACTGCATTGCTTGGTGGTGAATGCTGAGAGCTTAATCATCCCATGCAAGAGAACATTTGGCTGGGTGCCATTTTGGAGAGGGCTTAGCTGAGCTTGGAGCTGAGAAGGGCTGCTGGATCCATCTAGTGGTTCCCAGCCAGGTTGAGGCCAAAGGTGATCTGAAGGCTGCAGGGCAAATGAGTCCTGTCTTGGCCAGAAGGGGCACGCCCACTGAGGTTCTCCATTGCCCCATCAAAAGGCTGCAGCTGACTTTCTGGGATAAATCAACATAAATTGGGATTTTGTCACCACATGTTTTCTACCCGTGACAACAGAGACAAACCTGGAGGTGGATTAGTTCTTGCACTCATATTCTCTCTCTCTCTTTCTCTCTCTCTCTCTCTCTCTCCCTCCCTCCCTCCCTCCCTCCCTCTCTCATTGTTTGTTGTTGTCTTTGTTTTTGCTGTTGCTTACTTCTCCTTCATTCTTTGATATTATTTTTGGGATTAATATGAATGTGCTTTCTAGCCTCTTTGTGGTTGTTGTTCTATTTTGTTCTTCATTTTATCTCTTCCTTCTCTCTTTCCCTAGAGACTTCTGTAACAGTTTCCCAAAGTTAGCATGATTCTTTGTCCTCCAGTCTTTTTATTTTTTTACTTTTTAAACAAAATAAAAAATACTAAAAAATTAGAGTACAGAGCTTCCCTAAACAAAATAATAGGAATTCAACAATGGTTGCTATGTTGCATAATGTTGTCTTCAAATTAATTGTTAGATAATAAGATAAAAGCATGACAAATTGGTAATAAATGAAGAGAAATAAAGAACGAAGGAGAAGAAGAAGAGGAGGAGGAAGAGGAAGAAGGAGAAGAAGAGGAGGAGAAGGAGGAGGAGAAGGAGAGTAGGAGGAGAAAGAAAAGGAGGAGGAGGAACAGAAGGAGGAGGAAGAGGACAAGATACAAGAAATTTAAAAGGAAGATAAAAAATTAAGCATTAACTGCTCTTTTCAAAAGACCAGCAGAAGAAAGGCAAAAAGATATATTTATGTATGCATATAGAATAGCTTAAATAAGTTTCCTCCAGTCTTAATTCTAATCTCTTCCCATTCTTCAACTTCTATTTTTTCCTAGACACTTTTTAATTTTAACCCTTAAGGGTAAAGTTGAAATACAAGGATTTATATAGTGCATATTATTTAGGGGGGTGTTTAGATTTTGTTATATAACCACAAATCTAATTCATATGGCTAAAGATGGCAAATTAAATGTTACCTTATTTTGTCATTTTCTAGACTGTGATTGATGCTACTGTTATTGCTGACGGTACTCCTTTAGTCAAAAGTGACATAATTGTTCTAAAGCATTGTTCTTCCTGGTATTCCAAGTCTGAGATTAACTAAGGCTCATAGACAATACTGTGGCACAGTACCAAAGAACCATGGGTTGAGCCAAACAGGCAGTATCTCCTCATCCCCAGCAAACTGAAGAGCTAGGACGTTGCAACAGACTCAAAATCCAAATATCAGTTCCACTCAGAAGATACCTTGCAGAAACAGTAATTTCCAAATGGTTTTAAATAATTAGAAATAAAGTAACTCACCATTTCTAATTCACAAGCATCATAACAGGAATGAAATGTTTTTTAAAAGGGAAGAAAAAGAGAAGAAGCTTAAACATGACATAACCCCAGACATTAAGTTCTGAGCACCAAAACAGTACTCCAAAATGTTTTGAAAGGGATTGTAGAAAAACACATGAGAACTACAACTTCATGAACCCCAGTGGAAGCAATCTACTACACAAGGTAATAATTAAACATAGGGACAGGAAAAGGAAGAAGCCAGCAGCAGGAAAATAACATGACAAGGATAAGCCAATACATATCTATGGCAATTATCAATGTTAACTCTTTTGTTTCACCAATCAAAAGGCATAGACTTGCAGAATGGATCGAAATATAAGATTCAACAATATTCCCATGCAAAAAAAAACATGTAATTCAAAAAAGAAATTCATAGAATGAAAGACAAAGGATGGAAAACAATACTCCATGTGATAGGAACATAGAAAAAATAAAGGAGGGTAGTTATTCTATTTGCAGACAAAGTGAATTTCAAGCCAAGAAGTAGAGAATGTCACTACATCATTATAAAAGGAATAATCCAATACGAAGAGATAACATCATAAATTTATATGCAACAAATACCAATGCAAACCACCTATATAAAACAGATATTAACACACATGAAAAATCAAATAAGTACTAATATAATTCTATTGGGTAATCTTGGTACTCTTCTGACACAAAAATACAACAGATATTAACACACATGAAAAATCAAATAAGTACTAATATAATTCTATTGGGTAATCTTGGTACTCTTCTGACACAAAAATACAAGTCAATTGGGCAAAAGAATCAATAATAAAATATTATAACTGAATCAAACTTTTAAATAAGTGGATCTACTAGATATATACAGATTATTCCACCCCACAGCATTAGAATGCACATTCTTTTCAGCTGCATGTGGGACATTCTCAAAAATAGACTAGCTCAGAGAACATGCTTAAGTAAATGTGAAGGAACTGAAATTATCACATAAATATTATCAGATCAGGCTGGGCGTGGTGGCACAGGCCTGTAATCCCAGCACTTGGGAGGCTGAGGCAGGAGGATTGTTGTGAGTTCAAGACCAGCCTGGGCTACAAAGTGAGCTTAAGGCCAGCCTGAACTGCATAGTGAGACCCTGCCTCAAAAAGACAAAAAAAAAAAAAAAAAAAAAAAAAAAAAAAAAAAAAAAAAAAAAAAAAAAAAAAAAAAA
>PVKA01034740.1:0-23223 GCA_004027165.1 Ctenomys sociabilis | reverse complement strand
TGTGTGTGTGTGTGTGTGTGTGTGTGTGTGTGTGTGTGTGTGTGTGTGTGTGTTTGAGACACAGACAGACAGACAGACAGATAAACAGAGAGACAGAGACAGAGAGACAGAAAGAAAGACACAGAGAGAAAGAGACAGGGAGAGAGAGACAGAGAGACAGAGTCAGAGAGACAGAGACAGAAGCAGAGGAACGGAGACAGAGATTCAGAGACAGACACAGACACAGAGACAGATGCAGACACAGAGAGACAGGCCACTGGCTCTGTTGTGATCATGCAATGTTGGGCACCAAATACTACTGGTATTGCAAGACATTGTTCCTCTGTTAAGTTAAAATTTAGTTGAAATTTTTATTTATTTGTCTTGTGGAATACTTGCAGATAAAGATACAATATAAAATTTCCTTGTATGACATTATCTTTATATAATCATCTATTGATACACATATAGCTTTTACAATTTGTGCTGCTACAAACATACGTACGCGTGTGGCACCTTAACATAATGTTTTAGCCCTTTAGAGCAGATGCCTAAAGGATATCTTTGTCAAATTGGGTCTCAATTTTACATTTGGAGGGAATCCTGTTATTTCATTTAATAGTGATTGTACTACTTTATATTCCCACTAATAATATAGAAGTGTTCCTTTTCCCCACAGTCTCCCTAGCATTTGTTACTATTTTATTATTTGATGACACCCATTTATTCTGGTGTAAAATAGGATCTCAGTGTTCCTTTAATTTGCATTTCTGTAACAAACAATGATGTTTAGTCCTGTTGAGAACTGTCTATTTATCTCATTTACCCCATTTTGACTAGGTCTTTTATTTTGAGTGGCCTAGTATTTTCTAGTTCTTCAGAAGTTCTAGATATTAGTCTTCTGAGAAATAGCTAGCAGAATGGTTTTCCCATTCTGTAGGTGGTTTGTTTCACTACTTCTTGCTATTTATTTTGTAGTGTAGAAGCATTCGATTTGATATTATCTTATTTATTGATTCGTTGTACTATTTGTGTGTAACTGCATTCCAGTTCAAAAGTCCATGCACATATATATAAATTAAAAATCTTTTGTATTTTGTATTCTAGCAGATTGTTTCAGTTTTAATATTAGATCTTTTATCCATTGTGACTGTAGCTTCGTACATGATGAGAGACTTAAGTGTAGATTCAGTTTTTCACATACATAAAAAATCATCTATGTATGTATGCAGGTTGGCTTGTATAAATGTACTGTGACTTTCTACTGCTCTATGGAGAGGACCAACTATTGCTTAAATTTTGTCTTCTATTTCATTTTTTCCTCTTTCTATCTTCTTAATTTCTTATAACTGTTTTTGTGTTTTATTCTTTCAATTTTGCATGCATGTATATGATAATCTAAACAACTAAGTTGAATACAACATTATGTAATACAAGTACAGTTGAATTTATATTATTTTGTTTAGTGAAATTCTGTATCACTTTCAAATTTTTATTACTAATTTGTATTCTCTTTAAAATCTTATTTTAAAAAAAGTGTTATCCATCCTATAACTCAGTTATTTCTCCAATTTTCTGATGGAGGAGATTTGGGGCCACAAAGAAAGTGACCAATAATGTAGAGTGTGCTTAAGGAGAGTCACATGGAAAGAAAACATTCTCTCAGGCTTTTACGGAAAGAAAGTTGGTCTAGGAAAGGCCATGACTCATCTACATGGTGTGGTATAGGGTTTCAGGGTAAATTCTGAGGGGATTTGACTGACAATGTTAGATAGAAAAGTTACATTTTTTGTTATATAGATCTTTATCTTGCTCTTAACCATCCAGCAGAAAAGTATAAAAATGAAAACTAAAGCCATATTAATATGCTGAGCTCTAAAGGGCTCAAGTCAACAACTTCTGACATTGCCAGTCCTATGGATAACCCATTACTATTATGGACTATTGGAGTATATTGGATTATTTTACTCAATTCACGCACCTACAGTATTTAAATGACAAATAATACCCATCTCTAACAAAATGAAACAAAAAAGGGGACAAAAATGAAGGACCATTTTGTGTCTGTATACACAAAATAAGATAGATATACAGATAATTTCTCTTAAATAAGAAGAAATGTTTGTACTAATAGTGTTTGGACAGGGTATCAAGTCTGCATCTTGTACTATGAATAACCAATATGAAGACAGCAATACGCAATGTATTAATTATTGAAATGGTCCTACTAATCAGTTTTGAAACTGTCTCATTGGTATTTATTTCTCAATAAAATTAATAAAAATTAATCGTTATTCATCTGAGGTTCAAATGTACCAGGTGTTATGGTTGTAATATGGTTTGCTTCCTCTGAAACTCACTCTAAAATTTAATGCCCATTATACATTATTGATTATCAGGTCAGTATTAAATTAGCAGGTGATTGCAGCTCTACCTTGATGAATGAATCAATTCCTGAGCTACTTTGCATCTCTATTAAGAAGCAGGCTTCATTAGATGAGACTCCTCAAACTTGGACTTCAGTCATAATAAACCTCTTTTCTTCATACCTTGATGATTTGTGGCATTATTGTATTTCCAGCAGAAATAGTCTTATGCTACCCATAATCCCAAATTTTTTCAGGCTATACTCTTGTAGACTTGTTATACACAAGATAGTTGATCCTCATTGAAAATGAGATAAGGTTGTGTTTTTAATGTTATGTCATAAGAGAAGTCAATGTTCTCATGTTTAAAGTATACATGTAAAAGCAAGTGTTATTAATAAATACACTGAAGTAAGAAATGGTGAGTATAGAACAAATTAGAGCACATGAGATAATTCATGTACAAGATACTAGTTATGCCAATCTATAACAACCATCTCCAAATGAATACAAATATATAATCTAATAGAAAATTAAACAAATGTCATAAACAGATTGTATGTAGAGAAAAGAAGTGCATATGGATCTGGTCTCTATTTACTGTACTGGTAATGTTTTTACTCAATAAATGATACAATAGGTAAAACTACATTGAGATATTGTCTATCACAATTTGGCTTAAAATCATTCTATATGCAAGTAAATGTTGGAAAGCAAACATGCTCACATACTGTGGATAGGAGAGCAAATCACAAAACCAGTACACACTTAAACCTGGTGAATCTGTCCATATAAAAGTACATTCATTTCTAGGGTACTAATTTATATGTATAAGAACCTACTGTGATAAATAGAATAAGTTTTGGTATATGCAATTGCTAAATTGCAGCATTGTTTGCAATACAAAATCAATGTAAGGGTGTCACATCACAGAATTAAGTAAAATATGATACATCCATGGAAGGTGCAGTTACACAGCTATAAAGTGAATGAAAGAACCTTCTAGTTTTGTTAACACTTTTCAAAATATATATTCAAGGGAATGAAAGTAAACATGCTGAAATTTTTCATAAAAGTAGAAGAGTAAAAAGGATAATTATTCACACTATTGCTATATAGAAAAACAAAATCAATATTAACATAATTTGGACAGAAATATGGGACTTTTATATCACTGGAAAAATTATGAGAAGCAAAGTTTCCATTCTTTTTTAATTGATTAAATTTATTGGTAAATTTGGCTATATACAATGATCACATTCATCATAGGGAATATTTACCTGTACCTGATATATCTGGGATCTTAATTTTATCCTCATTTTCCTACCCTCCCATCAGCCACTCTTCCACTCTATATTTACAAAAGCTCAGTTCTTAGTTTTCCTTTCTCATTTTATGTTTCTCTCCTTTATCTGCTTTGCCATTGCATGATCACACTAGATCCTCTTCACAAATTTGAATATTTTATTATTTCATGTAATATATATATTTTACAACTTGTACACATGTTCAATTTCTTATACTAGGGATATTATGTGGGATTTACACATGTGTGTTCAATTAATTTAACTTAAGAGAATAGTGTCAAAGTGCATCCATTTAACAAGAAACATCTCAGGAGTATCCTTTTTATGGATAATACTCCATTGTATAAAAAGCATACACAATTTCTTTCTCTTTTCTTTTTAGCAAGAAAAAGTGCTAAAACTTTGTTAAGAATACTAGGAATGACAGGCCTAAGACAGCGCAGCCAACTCCGCCAACCTCTTCCGTCCCTCCCACGCCCGCACAGCCCCAGACACAGGCCTGAGACAGCGCGGCCGATTCTGCCATCCTCCTTGATCCCGCACACTCCCGGCCAGCCCCAGAGACCTCCCGAGACAGTGAGACCCACGCCAGCATGCTACTCAATCCTGCCCATGGCGCCCAGCCAGAGACCGGCCTGAGACAGTGGCTGAAACCAGTGGCCTCCTGGATCCCGCCTCAACCTCTCCCAGCGAGTGGGAATTTGCACGATTCACCAGGTTTCCCAGATCAGTGAGAGTGTGATGAGTCTAAGGGAGGGCCATTGGCTTCTTCCCACGTGCGCTACGCGGATCCCTGCCCACAACCCCTCCAAGCCAGTGACTGGCCTGAAACCTCAGGACACACTCACCAACACCTCCCTGGATCCCCTGCCCTAAAGCCCACTGAACGAGTGGGAATTTCCCCGATTCTCTGGGCATCAGAGTTCAGTGAGTGTAGAAGTCCAGGCCTGCCATGCCAGAGAGACATTTCCCAGGGATTCCCTGTCGCCCCACCTCCCGCGGCCCAGTGAAAGCTCCAGGCACACTGTGCCAGAGAAACATTTCCAGGTGATTACAGTTCCCACCCCACAGCCCCAGACCCAGTGCAGGTCGGCCTGGAGTGAGAACTCCAAGCCTGCCACTCCAAAGGGACATTTCTCAGCAATCCTTGGTCCCACACCATGGACCACAACCCAGCACACCCTGGCTTGTGAATGAGGGCTCCAGGCCTGCTGCACCACAGGGACCTTTCCCAACCCTCTCGGGTTACAGCCTGTAGATCCGAACACAGCACAGGCTGGCCGATGAAGTACAGCCTACTCAGTGAATAATATCATCCACTATCCTTTTGTGAGCCCAGAAGACCAACCAAAGCCCAGGCCCGCCCACCTGGGAAATGACCTGCCAGACAAAGGAGGGCTGACCCCCATAAGATTCTGGATCCTCGCCCCAAAGCCAGCTAAGACGGAGAAGTTTCATTACTTGCTCTACATCCCAGTTTGCTTTGTGCTCACCTAAACAGGGAAAAAACAGAGGGAAACCAAAGGAGCTACAGCAAAAAAGGAACTGAACACAACAGCAATATCCAGAATAGGCATACCTGGATAATCCCAAACTTAATAGACTAGCACCCGAATCTCATAACAAGCTAAGGTTATAGCTGCACCAAAGCTCTACACCAAAGGTCAAAGGTCAGTGTTACATAAAATGAGAAAGAGAAGGGGGAAAATGCAATCCCAGACCTCGAGTCCATCAGGAAGGGCAAAGGACACTAGCTCAGCTGAAATAAATGAATTAACATACAGCAACAAAGGAACAACAGCAGAAAGCTATAGAGGAAATAAAACGAGAAGTAATGCACCAAATTAAAAAAGAAATATCTGAATACATAGTATCTGAAATAAAGAATGAATTCCAGAAATATTGGGTAAAAAAACTATGCTCACCCGGAACAAGTGTAGAGAGCACTATTCCAGCTGAAATGTATGAATTAACAGCATCTGAAGCAAAGAAACAACAGCAGAAAGATCATGAGGAACTCAAAGCAGAAATAAGTTCTGAAATCAAAAAGGAATTTTTTGAAAAAAAAAGAATTCTTTGAAGTCATAGCATCTGAAATACAGAAACAAGTCCAGAAATATACAGAGGAAACCCAATGTGGAAGAAACACTGCAGAAAAAGAATTAATAACTACCTCTAAAGAAGACATGGATAAAAAAAAAATGAGGAGATCAGAAATATCATGGATTCCTTGAATGAGCAAGACAGAAAAGAAACAGAACACATGGAACACAGTCAAAGAGATATATAAGAACTAAAAATTTCAATCACCAGTGCAAAAAACCATCTGAGTGAAAGCAAAGAAAGAGCTTCAGATCTTGATGATGCCAGAGCAGCTAGTGAAAAGGTGAGCAAGGACCTCTTAAAAACAACGAAAATGCAGGAAAACTAATCCATCACGTGAAAGATGATGCCAGGATAAACAGTGTGAGAATAATTGGTATGAACAAGAATGGAGGAGTCAATACAAATGACATAAAAAGAATCTGGGGAGAAATAATCACAGAAAACCTCCCAAATATGAGGAAACAATCCAACATTCAGGTCATCAAAGCATAGAAAACACAAAATAACGCCACCCAAGTAGAAACACACAGAGACATATAATAGATAAGATCCCAGAAATCCAAAACAAAAATAATATACAGAAAGCTGCTAGAGAGAAGAAGGAGCTCACATTCAAAGGAAAACCCATCAGAATTACAGCCGACTTCTCTACACAAACAATGAAGGCAATGAGAGCATGGAGCAGAGTTCTTCAAGTCCTACACAAAAATAAATTCCAGCCCAGACTATTATACCCTGCAAAATTCTCTTTCAAGTTTGATGGAGAAGTGAAATACCTCCATGACAAACAACAACTAAAGAATTTCATCACATCACAGGCTACTGAAGGATGTTCTAGAGAGAGACCACAATGACCAGAATTCCATGAATGAGAATGGAAGGAATGCACTAAACAGGACAGACAATTAAACACAGGTAACAAAGGAGTAAACAATACCAGGTAAATATCACGACAAACATAAGTCAGCACATTTCAATCATAACGATCAATGTAAATGGACTCAATTCTCCAATTAAGAGAAATGAACAAGCAGAGTGTGTTAGGAAACAAAATCCAACAATATGCTGTATACAAGAAACACACTTAATTCGAAAGGACATTCATAGGCTCAAAGTCAAAGGATAGAAAACAATACTACATGCCCAGCACCTCAAACAAGAGCAGGAATAGCAATTCTGTTCTCAGACAGTCTCAACTCCAAACCAAGAATGATCAAACGACACAAATAAGGCCACTATATATTGGTCAGAGGAAAAATTCAAGAGCAAGAAGTAACACTCATAAATATCTATGCACCAAACACAGGAGCACACAAATATGCAAGAAAAAATCTTCAGGGACATGAAAAACTTAATGTCTAAGAGCACAGTCATGACAGGAGATCTTAACACAACCTTATCTCAAAAAGATAGGTCAACCAGACAAAAAATTAGCAAGGAAGTAGCAGAACTGAACCAGAGCTTGGAACAAATGGACCGGGTAGACATATACAGAGTGTTCCACCCAACCACAGCTGAATACACATTTTTTTCACCTACACACGGGTCATTTTCCAAAATAGACCACATACTCGTCCAGAGGTCATGACTAAGTATATGCAAGAAAATAGAAACTATCCCATGCATACTATCTGACCACAATGCAATGAAATTGGAAATAAATGACAAAAGAAATCAGAAAAACCCGCTAAATTCATGGAAACTAAACAGTACCCTACTCAGCAATCATTGGGTTGCAGAAGAAATTCAACAAGAAATTCAACAATATCTACACGTCAATGAAAATTCAAGTACAACTTACCGGAATTTATGGGATGTGATGAAAGCAGTTCTTAGAGGGAAAATAATAACTATGTACTCACAGATTACGAAAACAGAAAGTGAACAAATTAGCACCTTAATGTTGCACCTCCGACAACAAAAAAAGAAGAGCAAACAAAACCCAGAGTGCAAAGACGGGAAGAAATCATAAAGATTAGAGAAGAAATTGACTCAATTGAGATGAAAAAAACAGTTCAAAGAATCCACAAATCAAAAAGTTCGTTCTTTCCCAAACAAAATAAAGTTGATAAGCCTCTTGCCATCCTCATCAAAAAGAGGCAAAAGAAAATTCAAGTACAAGCGATAAGGAATGAAAAGGGTGAAATCACAACAGACCCACTGGAAATTCAGAAGATTATCAATAGTTACTTCAAGAATCTTTACGCTCACACAATAGAAGACACAGAAGAAATGGACAGAGTCCTCGAAAGGTACAAATTACCAAAACTGAATCAAGAAGATATAACAACTCTCAATAAGCCGATAACAGCCAACGAAATCCGAAACGTAATAGAAAGCCTACGGACAAAGAAAAGTCCAGGGCCTGATGGATTCAGAGCTCAATTCTACAAGAAATTTATGGAAGATATAATCCCCACACTCCACAAACTCTTCCACGAAGTTGAAAAGGAAAAAGACCTCCCAAAATCATTTCTGGAGGCAAGTATAATACTGACTCCAAAACCTGAGAAAGACACAACCAAAAAGGTGAACTACAGGCCAATCTCCCTCATGAACATAGATGCAAAAATATCCAACAAAATCCTGGTAAATAGAATACAGCAAATCATCAAGAAGATCATACACCATGACCAGGTAGGATTCATCCCATGGATGCAAGGATGGTTAAATATTCAAAAATCTATAAATGTAATACATTATATTAATAGATTGAAATCTAAAAACCACATGATCATCTCAATTGATGCAGAGAAAGCCTTTGACAAAGTCCAACACTCATTCATGTTCAAGGTCCTACAGAAAATTGGAATAGATGGACTCTATCTTAACTTGATAAAAGCCATCTATGACAACCCCAAAGCTCATATAATCCTAAATGGGGAAAAACTGCAATCTTCTACTCTTCAATCAGGTACAAGTCAAGGATGTCCTCTATCACCCCTCCTATTCAATATAGTGTTGGAATCCTTAGCAACAACCATTAGAAAAGAGGGAGGAATAAAGGGAATAAGAATAGGAAAAGAAGAAGTTAAATTATTACTATTTGCAGATGACATGATACTTTACATGGAAGACCCCAAAAATTCCCCCAAGAAACTACTAGAACTGATAGGGAAATTCAGTAGCATAGCAGGATACAAAATCAATACGCAAAATTCAATAGCATTCCTCTACACAGATAACAAACACACTGAACGGGAAACAATAGAAACAATATCTTTCACAATAGCACCATGGAAAATGAAATACCTTGGGTTTCACTTAACCAAGAAAGTCAAAGATCGTTTCACGGAAAATCACAATACCCTAAGAAAACAGATTATAGAGGATTTCAGAAAATGGAAAGATATTCCATGCTCCTGGATAGGAAGATCCAACATCGTGAAAATGGCCATACTCCCAAAATTGCTGTACAGATTTAATGCAATCCCTATCAAACTGCCACCAACATACCTCGCAGACATAGAGAAATCAACCCTAAAATTTATTCGGAACCACAAACGACCTAGAATAGGAAAGGCAAACTTGGCCAATCAAGACAAGGCAGGAGGCATCACAATTCCTGATTTGAAATTATACTACAAGCCACTGTGATAAAATCAACATGGTATTGGCAACAAAATAGACCTGAGGATCAGTGCAATAGATTAGAGGATGATGAGGCATCTACGAAAACACTCAACCATCTTATCTTCGACAAAGTGGCTACACAAGCTCACTGGAAGAAAGATAGGCTCTTTAACAAATGATGCTGGAAAACATGTCTTTCTACATGCTGAAAACTAAAATTTGACCTAGCTCTATCACAATGCAATAAGTTAAAATTAAAATGGATTAAGGATCTAAGCATTGAAGCAGAAACACCCAATCTTCTGGAAGGGAAAGTAAGGGGAACTCTTGAAGACATAGGGGTAGGTAAAGAATTCATGAACAAACATATATTCGGACGGGAAGCTCTTGAAAGAATCAACAACTGGGATCCAATCTTCTTAAGGAGCTTCTGCATGTCAAAAGAAATTCTCAACAGATTGAAAAGACAACCCACAAATTTTGAAAATATCCTAACTAATAAGCAATCAGACAGAGGACTACTGTTTAGAATATATAAAGAACTGAGATATAACTGGGCCCTCAAATTTAAAGACCCAATTCACAAATGGGCATCTCAGATGAATACATACTTCTCAGAGGACGAAATTAAAGAAGCGAATAACTATATGAAAAAATGCTCCACATCACTAGCCATTCATGAAATGCAAATGAAAACAACACTGAGATACCATCTCACTCCAGAAAAAATGGCTATCATCATGAAATCAACCAACAACAAATGTTGGAGAGGTTGTGAGGAATACGGAACACTTCACTGCTGGTGCGAATGTAGACTGGTACAACCATTGTGGAGGTCAGTGTGTAGACTTCTCAAAAGAGTAGGACTAGAAATCCCATTCAAGCTGGCTATCCCCCTACTGGGAATTTTCCCAAAGGATCTGGATACATTGTATCATAGAGATATATATGTACCTATCTTTATAGCAGCGCAATGTGTGATAGCAAAATCTTGGAAACAACCAAGATGTCCATCACATGAGGAATGGTTGAAAACGATGTGGTATTTCTATATAATGGAGTACTACTCAGCTATTAAGAATGATAAGTTCGAATCTTTTACACTGAAGTGGATGCCATTTGAACATATACTCATTAGTGAAATAAAGCAGACACACATGTGTAAATATCATATAGTCTCCCTAGTATAACAAGCGAAAAGCAAAAATATAAAAGGTAACGTACAACAAGTAAAATCAATTGAGTCAGATAAGGCAAAGTGAATGGCATATGCTGCAGGATAGTACTCAGCTTTTTTTCTGGATGGTTAACAACCTAATATCACAAGTCAGAGCTGGACAAATTGAAGAACCACAAGGCCAGCCAACATTTTAGCCATAGCCTTTCAAGGTCAGCGAAGACTCAGGTCATAGAAGAACCTGTAATGCAACATCATGAAACTCAGGTGAGCTCCAAATTTTCTGAACAAGGAGATTATGCAGCCACAGAGGAAAGAGATTGAAGTTCTATAGTGTGCCTGGGGAGAGTCACATGGAGAGAAAACTTTCTTTCAAGCTCTCACAGAGAGCAAACTGGTCAAGCATTGGCCGTGACTCATCCACATGTATGACAGAGACAAAGGATCTACAGAATAATGTACAGGACTGCAACATGAACCCTGACCACATAAGAAACATAAAGTTCATGTGTTGGTATATAAGTCTTGCTCTATCTAGGTCTTAACCACCTAGCAGAAAATTATAAAAGTGAAGTATACATCGTGGGGCCATAATATTAAGCTGAGCTGTAAATGCCTATGGTCGACAACTTCTTTGAATTACTCACTATTTTTATGGAATGCTGGACTGCGTTTTCTTGTGTTGTGGAGGTCAAGCACCTAAGTTAGTTGAATGACAATGGAGTGCCCATCTTTGCCAGGTGTAGACAAAGGAAGGGGCATAGAAAGAAAAAATCATGATGTGTTTGTATAGACAGTACACTTGGGATAGATAACGCTGTGCTTCTACATAATTCTATGAGAGGCAAGATTTGCACTAATGATGGTTGGACAGGATATTATGTCGGCTTCTAGTACTATGTTCATGCACTGGGAAAATAATCATTTAATTTCTGATATATTTCAGGTATAAAAAATAAGATAAGTAAACAGCTACACTCTTAATTTACTGATAAGAGACATCTGGTATAATAATGTCTGTAAGTATAATATCATGCGTGCACCTTGTACGATACCAAAACATTATGAAAACAGTTTGCAATGTATTAATTTATCGAATCTGTCTTGTTAAGATGTCTTAAAACTGTTTGATAGATATTTGTACTTCTGTAAAATAAAAAATAAATTAAAAAATTAAAATGCTATGATTCTGTGACTCTTTTAACTGGATGGGCTCCCCTCCCTTGACAGCCTGACAACAAATATTCTGTAGAATGAGAAAAATATCTTAAAAATAAACATTATTCTGGGAAAGCCAAACAATATCCTTTCATTCTTTGATGGGCATTTGGGTTGTTTTTAAGACTTACCTATTACAAACTGCTCTTCTCTAAACTCGAGTGTGCCTATATTTTTGTGTTATGACTTTTTAATACTTCTGGCAAGATACCAAGAAGGAGAATGGCTCAGTCCTGTCAGACATCTGATAGAAGTACTTAGAGGGATCTCCACACTAATTTTAGTAGTTTCATCAGTCTACACCTCCACTAATGGGGAAGAAGGATTGCTTTCCCCCATATCTCTGCAGGCATTGGCTATTGGTTGATGGTTTTGTAATTGCCATTAAAGCTGAAGTGAAGTGAGATTTTGGCATTCATTTAATTTGCCTCTTTTGAATGACCAGTGATGTTGTACGTTTTTTCCTATATTTATTTGTTGTTACAATTTGTTCGTCTAAGAAACATGTATTTTGTATTTTCTTTTTGGACTGGGTCTTTAAAATTTAAGGATATGAATTTTTTGAGTTCTTTATATTCTCAGTAGTGTTTTTTCTTTCTTTTTTGTCAGAGGAATAGCTAGCAAAACTTTTCCCTGTAATCTGGGTTGTGTCCTGACTGTATTGGTGATTGTTGTTTTAAATCTTTATTATGAAGTGATATCCTGCTGTTGAATTTTTGTGATGGTTCCTATGTAATTGTCTTTTTTTTTCTAAAGTGTTTGCGTATAGAAATGTCTTCATGAGTTTTACCTATTCTGTCTACTTGTAGACAGTGTTTCTGTACTAATATTTATTTTTTGTCTTTTTCTTTTTTAAATTTTTTTATTGAAGTACAAATATGAATGAGATAGTTTTAGGATAACTTGACAAGATGGATTTGATAAATTAATGCATTGCAAACTGTTCTCATAATGTTTTGGTATGATAGAAAGTGCATACATGATATTATACTTACAGACATTATTCTACCATATGTCTCTTATCAGTAAATAAAGAGAGTGTAGCTGTTTGTGTATGTTAGTTTTTATACCTGAATTACATCAAAGATTCAATAATTAATACTTTCTACCTTGACATTTTTCTTCTAGTACTATGGTTATCCATAGTACTAGAAGCTGACATAATATCCTATCCAACTACCATTAGTGCAAATCTTGCCTCTCATAGAATTTGGCTCCTTCTTTTTCATTGATGCCAGGTTGTCTTCTGTTGTTCATTTTCCATTTTCTTGCAGATTATGAATTATTTTTCCTGCATCTTAGCTGTTTCTAAGATATCTTTTCTTACTTTTTTCAGTAGGCGCAATGCTGTCTTCATGGTCTGTAATTCTATTTTCAGTTTCATTCAGAGTGTTCTACCAGCTTGTGATTTAAATTTTAATGTCTTGTATACCTCGTTGAATATTTTTCATCCATTTCATTTCTTTTCTATATTGTTCATACAAGGATTCCATCATTTTTCAATTCTCTATTTTTTATCAGTGTCTACTTTAGAAGCACTTAATAATTCTTTCATTATAATATCATTTCCTTTTTACTTTGTTGATTATTTCTGATCTAGTATCTTCTATTGCTTTGTGCAGTTGCTTCTTAAGTTTATATGCTATTATTTCAGAGATTTTAGGAGTGTTAATTCCAATTTCTTCAATGCTGGCATCTTCTAAATTTGTGCTTGGTAGGCTCAGGGCCTGAAAGTACATTTTTCTCCTTCTCTTTGTATGACACTGTCCTTGACCTTTGGTGTAGGGTTTTAGTGTGGTGGTTACCTTACTTCTTACTGATATTATCACCCAAGGAAGATTATGTAGCTAAGGCAGTTGAGTTTTGTATTTACAGTACTACAATTAGTATAACTAATAATGGGTAATGAGATATAGCAGTTGACTAACTCTTGTAACGAATGGGTTTGTATTTGAGACCCTAAGTGGCAACATCATGACTGTGTAGCTAAGCAGATATAAAGTTTGGTATTTGTATTTAAATTAGTTCCCCAGAGAGCTGTCTTATCACCTCCCCTTAATGTATCCTGAGACTTCCAGACAAACTTTCACCCTGTTTACCAGTTGCACCCTCTCTAGATCAAGAAAGAGGGAGAGGATGCTCTCATAGATCTAGATCAAGCACTGTATCTGAGCCTTACCAAATCTGGATCGACCAAGTTCAACCTTGTTGAGCTGGGCCTGGCATGGTCTGGCTGATGTGCTTGGCTTCTTCTTATTGTAGTCTGGGGGAGTGACACTACTGCGCCCTACTGGTGATCTATTGTGCTCCTGGAATAGCTGGCTGGATCTCCTTCCTAGCCACTGTGCCATGAGTTCCACTTCCGAGTTGTCCACTAGGCCTGATCACTGGCTGGAAATGGGAAGTTCTGGCAGAGTGCAGGGACAGGCCACTGGCTGGAGTCCCTCCTTAGCCTGGTCTTTAGTGGTTGTATTACTCTCAGAATTTTGTTCTTCTGATGACTCTCCAGAACCTCCCCTTAAAATTGGCTCACATTTTCCAGGGCTGCTTCTCCAACCAGCATCACCAAGCCTTTACAAATTTGCTCAGAAACACACTTCCAATGTTTCTGAACATGTTCAGTTAGTCACAATAATGCCTTCTTTTATATTTTTTGGTTTTATTTATTTATATTTTTTGGTGGAGCCGGGAATTGAACTCAGGCCTCTGTGCTTGCCAGGGAAGTGCGTATTCTACTGAGCCATCTCCCCAACCCCTGTCCTCTTTTATGTTTTATCCAAATCAGCATCATTTACTTGGTCAAAGTACCTGACACCCATGCACCCATACATTAAAGGAAGAGCTGTTTACATTGGCTTACATTTTGTATAGGTTTTAGTCCAAAATCATTTAGTTGTAAAGCATGGTTGCATGAAAGCTGGGCATGGGCAAGGCTAGCCAAATAGCTCAGTGGATTAAAGAGAGTGCAAGCCAATGCAGGAGCCTGGGGTTAGATCGTTGGACCTGCTGTGCAAGCGCAGCCCCCAGAATGCATGGAGATGGCAAATGAGACTGGATGTGGTGCTGCTCACATTTAATCCCAGCTTTTGGAAGTCTGTGAACAGCTGGATCATTACGAGTTCTTTCTATTACTGAGACACTGAACACCTGTGGACTCTTCCCTAAAATACAAGAAAAAAAATACAGCTTCCTTCCAAGTAGATGGAGTAAGAAATTTTGGGCTAGGGAGATAGCTCAATAGAATAAGCATCTGCCTGGCAAAAGCAGCGTCCTGCGTTCAATAGCCAGTGGCAAAAAAAAAACTGGGCATGGGAAAGTAGAAACAGTTTATATATATGGACACACACACACACACACACACACTCATGAATGCTTTTGTGTTAGGTTTAAACACATATCAGTTCACAAACAGAAATGTTTCACAAAATCTTCCTTATATACACAAATTCCATATTCATTGATAAACATGACCATGACCACCTTCCCTAAATGAATATTAACATGGTAATCTTCCCCATAGTATCATGGAATGGAATTAATTAAGTTCAAGAACTAAAAGACAAGCTCATGAACCATGGCATAGATAGATAGACAGATAGATAGATAGATAGATAGATAGATAGATAGATAGATAGATAGATAGACAGATATAGAGATATAGATATATTAGGAAGAGTAAGATGTTATAATTTTTAAGCAGTGATATTAATGTTATATGGTGATCTATAGAGGATACTATATATTGAAAATATCCAAGTAGACTGCTGACTGCTAGAGAAGAAATTGAAAACGCATGGGCAGCAATCTCAATGACCAAGTTTACTCAAGGAATATTTCACTCTATTAATAAATACCTAGAAATCAATGGCTACTACTATGAGCACCTCTTGTAATTTTGGAGACAAAAGGTAACCTGTATTAATCCCAGTATATCTCACTAAATTTAGTATTAAAATATGTATGCAAGATATATATAATATATATGTATACACACACACACATGTATATGTCATGTATTTGTACACAAGCATATCTTAAACACTATATATATATGATAGGAAAATAGCAGATAGATAGCTCAGCATATAGCTCAACAGCATCAGTGCCTACCTCGTAAGTGGAAGGTCCTGAGATCGTTCCCTAGGACAAAAAGAGGAAGAAGAAGAATAAACAATAATATAAGTATTAACTTGTTTCATTTGTGCTACTAAGTTATATTTTCTTTTTTGTTTTCTTGTTCAGGGGAAAGTGCAAATGTTTTAACCCACTACCACAAATTATGTCATCAAACTTCTCACCTTTTGGGGAAATCATCAGGATCAGCCCATCTGAAGTGCAGTGGATAAGCTTCATCCTTGAAATCACCTTTGTGATCATGGTGTCTCCCCTGTCAGGTCAATATCATTTTTCTTAATTAGTTAGAAAGTTTTGTGCTAGTATATGTTTGTTTTTACTTTGTAAAAAAGAGTATGTCTTGTACTATGAGTAACTATTTCAAAGATGATAATACACAGTATATTAACAATTCCTATTCTTTTTGCTTTAAACTTTTGTTTCATTTATTTTATAATAATTAGTAAGATAAAACAAATGACAGTAATCAGTTAATAAAATAACGCTAGGGTTTGTTTTCATTCTTGGATATGCTTGCCTTTCCAAAGGGATTTCTTCTTGGTTCTAATTTACTGTTTTTACTATTTTGCCTCCAATATTTTTTATTATGTTGGGAACCTGCACACCTAAAACTATTTCAGTATTTAAGATTTATGACATATATTTATTAAAAATTCTTCATGATATGAATTCAGTATTTACATAACTATTTCAGGTATGTATGTATTACCAACTGTAAGCAACATTATCAGTATTTGAGGTGGTGGATATATTCACTAGCTTGATTTGATCATTTAAAATATATTGAAGACTAAAGCACCGGCTTTCGCAGAGCACGAGGACCAAGGTTTGATTCCCTACATGATGTGCCGGCCCTGCCCCCAGGGCACACTTAGGCTGTGATTGAGACCGGGCGTTGTGGTATGTGTTTGTAATCCAGGCTTTTGGGAGGCTGAAAACAAGAAAATCACTCGGTGTCTGATCTACATAGTGAGACCTTGTAGACTCTTTACACCCTGTACTAAATGCCAAAAAAAAAAAAAATTATGTATTAATACAACATATATTACCCCATTAATAAGTATGTACAAATAACATTTAAAATAAAATAAAAAATTCATGTATTTTACAGTACTTGAAAGCATACAAAAATGAGAAAACAAAAATTACAAGTAAATTCAGGTAAATTCAGGCTTTTATAAATAGATTAAAATAGTATTATAAGTAGGTTAATATGATGATTAAAAATATAATAATAACATTTTACATGCTAATATAGGAAGATATAGGCAGAATGATCAACATAATCTGACCCATTCATTCAACATGTATTTACTAGAGTCTCTGCCTGTTCTGGCCTCTGGATCCAGCAGTTACATAACCACCACTTCCATGAAATTTCTGTTGTAAAGAGACATCATAAAGCCCATACTTTAAAAGTGCTATAATCATTTAATCACAATCTTCTTCCCACTCTAGTGAGTCAGAAAAAAATAACATCAATAACATTCAATTCATTTTAAGTTGTATGTTATATGTTAGATATATGGAATCATCATGAGTTCCAGTGATAATAAAAAGAAGGAATGCAACAATAGGAGGAATGGTAAAAACTGAAAGAGCTGCTATAGAAAATAAAACAGTCACTGAGGAGGTCATGTGGAGCCTGAGTCCTAAAGAATCAGAAAAACCTGGTCATGCAGATGGATAATTCAGAAATATGAGCAATTTGATATTATTAAACAAGGACGTGTGTTATTTGTATAGTTAAATATAGTTAGAGAGTGATTCATTAAAATATAACCTCTATATTCTGACTAACTTGTTTGCAGTCTTTATCATCATACATTGTAAAAATGATGCCATTTTGTCTAATGTCACTAGGAAACCCAAGAGGCCATCTAAATGTTAGATTTCTTCTGGGCTTAGAATACGTTGCTTCAAGAGTTCCATGGGAAAATAAAAGAACCTATTTCTTATTGGCTTTTAAAATAGATTTAGTACAATTAGCTGTTTAATCCATTAATAACCTGTGCCTTTGGAGGAAGCTGAGAGGTTTCACACTCTTTTGATTCCTGGCATGTAATTGAAGTATGGTAGTACCTTCAGGAGAACAGTTCAAGATTTTCTTCTAAATGACTTTTATCTTCCAGAGAAGAACTATGAAATTTAGAAATTAAATTTCAATTTTATTTTGTTTTACTTTAGTTTTTTTTTTCCCCAAAATATGAAGAGATGTTGAGGATTTAGGATACAGAACATCTCATTATAAAAGTATAATGGCTAAGCATAGGAAGTAATCCTTGAAAATGATTTTTGTACCATCTCCATCTATTCCCATTTGCAATTGTTCTTATGAAGTTAATATCCACAAGACAGTGAGTTAAAGTGTTTTGCAAGAATCTTAGGCATGATTTGAAAATATTTCTAATGGATTTGATACTTCAAGTAGGAAGCGGTATAGGAGGTGGGTATGGAAAACTTGGCTGGAGAAATCTGTGGCACCTGTGAATTTCAAAGATGGCACTGAATGATTCTTGGGAGCTGGTATATAGAACTTCTGAATTCCCACTAAATGTGGATAAAATAAAGATCAGATACTATGAGGAGCTTCCTAGCTTAGATACAGGGTGCACTTTTATTTTTACTTTTTTTTCTTCCTTTGATTAGCAGAATTGGATCTGCAGAGCTAGTTCTTCTTTACCACTCCCCTCCCCCACTTTTGAAGTAAACTTTTGCACCAGTTTTGGTTTATTTCATCTAATTCTTTGTTTACAAAGAGAAAGACCTGTAACATTTATTTGGTTGCCATTTTTTAAATAAACATCATGACAGCATCACAAACATTGATTTGGGATATTGCCTTCAGTCTCTAGACAACTGAATTCAAGGCCCTGGAAAAGCAGGGTTGGGCATGTGATATTAGAATTTTCTGATTTCTATGGTTTAACAGTGGAAGATTGCTGATTTCACAATATCAACACAACATGTCTGAATACTTTTTAGGTGGAGATGTGCACAGTCTCCTTTTAAGATCAATGTGGATTTTGTTAGAATGTATTTGGAGGTGATGCTGAAATTGTTATCAACATTAGCTCCAAATACTCTCTGCTTTTGCTTCTAGGGAACTCAGTGTAAGAAAGTCTCTCCAATACTTTTTTCCCATTTTCTTTACATAATTGCTAAAAATAAATTTATAATATTTTTGAGCTTTTATTATGAACCAAACACTATGCTAGTTGCTCTTTCTATGTACATTATTTCACACAATCCTAGCAATAACAAATGACGATAGTTATTATTATCATCTTGTAGTTGTTGAGAGCCCTAAGCCTTAGAGTTATGAATTAGTTTGACTCATTTCAAACAGTTTTTAAATGGCATAACTGGGATCCAAAAGCACAACACTCTGGTTTCAGTTCTCATGTGTTCTATGATGGAGTTCACAGGCTGTGGGCCTGCATTTAATGGCAAATACTTTCAATTCTTGCCTTATTTTCATCATTGTTCAGGTACATACTTAGCCTTGGACCCTGTAAGTTGTCTCATTTGCTCTCTAACTGAGATTTTCAGGTTTTCTCTTCAGATACAATATGTTAGTCCTGCTCATGTGCGTTAACCTGACTGGCTGTCCAGGTTTTCTCTCCAGTAGAGAGGCAAATACAATTAGACATTTCATCACACAATGACCATCTGTTCACCAGTGCCTTTTAGCAGTTTAAGTGCCAAAGACACTTTGAAAACCAGCATTCAGCACCCAAGGAGATATTTGAGTACTCTGATGTTCTGTATTAATTCCATGATATCTGAATATGCAAATTAAGAAGGTTTGAGTCTATCTTATCCCCATCAGATGGTCAGGAGAGACATTTACTGTTTTATTGTTTACAAGTTACTGCTTATGGAAACTGTTTCTCTCTCTAGTTTTCATGTTTTTTTCTTCATGCTTTGCCTTCTTTAGACTGATGATAAATTCTTCATTTTCGGACCAAGAGCACAGCAGTTCATCAAGAATGATCTTGTCAATGATGCTTTATCAAAGTGTAGCTGGGTTGACCTTCAAGCATGAGTGAAAAGTATTTAGTTTAAGAACATATCAAGGAGCAGTATATCCAGACCTTGTACACTTAAGAGCATCTGTCACATATTTTCCCTTAAGAATTTGGTGACCTTCATGTAAGAAGGTGTTCTTTAAGACATTTAAGTTGTTTATGATACTGATACAGAAATACTGATATCTAACTCTTTTTGCTAATACATAAATTAGATCAGCAATTAATACTAGTAACAGTCAAATTTATAAGGTCACCACTTTGTATTGCACTAAATACAGTTACTCACATGACTTTTACAATTCCCAAATATTAGTTTTGCATGAATCCTTGCTGTCCCCAAGAAGAAAAAGGCATTTCTGATACAATGTTGATTTTCTCTTTGTTTATTCTCAAGTATCAATAAATATCTGAGATGTTGAACATTTAAAAATAAATTTTAATACATCAATTATTTTACTTTGACATGGACAAATTGACATGGGAATTTAACATTCTACAGTCTTTAATGACAGTTTGTGAGAATGGATTTTATTTGGAACATAGGTTTTATTTCTGATTAACTTTATATCACTGAAGGATGCAATTTTTAACTCTTGGAGAAAAGGTAACAGTTTTTACTAGTCGAAAATGAAATAGTTTAAATACTGACTTCTATGTGCAAAATTGAAGCCATAAGCAATATGTGTCAAAAGAAATTATATTGGTATGTAAAAGTTCAAAAGGAAACATCCTTGAATAGAAGTAAACAATCAACCACATTTGGGATTTTTCATTAATTGATTAAAACTGTTGAGATTCACAGTGTTGTTGTAAGTCATATCAATAATGTCAACTAAACTATGCAATAAAGAAAAGCCATGACTCTAATTTTTAAATTAAAATAAATAAGATAAAGTCTGTAATGTCAAAATATTATTACTTCTTTCATTGAAATAGTGGACATAGTTTAGAAAAAAAAATGAGGTTTTCTTAAGTTTTCAAATACTTCACCATTTCAATATTTTAAATAGTTCTGAAGCTGCACAGCTCTCCCATCTCTCTGTTACTGAGAGAACCTTCAGATGCACCAGAAGACTGAACAGATGGTGTGCTGAAGGAGTTTGAATATTGAAAGGCCTTATAGAATAAAAAATCGTTTTATGAGTCCACTATGAATTATCTGAAAGTGCAATTAATCTTAATTCATCTCATATTCTGTGTAAATGTGTGAATTTCTATTTAATATAATTTTGCTAGACGTTCTTCCAAACTAAATTGGGAAATTAGATGCTGATATTCATGCTCAGAGAAATCTAACCATTACATTATGTTACAGTAAATGTTCCATCCACGTAGCAAATGTTTTCATCATCCCATTATACTACACTGAAAGATGCTTCTTTGTCATTACCTTTTTAGTTGTCTTGAAAACTCTTTAGTTTCTCAACTGCATATCAAGTTTAATTTTTCATGAATATCTTACAGAGGAGAAACTTTCAAGAAGGCAAGTTTCTCTGAGAAATGATGTCAGCCAGTTGTTAAGCTTTCACTGTAACTGAAATCATGAATTATGTGTCTGAAGCATTCAAAATTTATGGCATTGATTTTATATGGTTGAATTTATAGAGCAACACAGACTCTCAGGATATATCTTAATCACTCAAAGATGTAAAGATGCAAATTACAGTAGCATACATTCAGGTATTCATTTTCTTTAGGGCTAAGGCTGAGTTGGGAGATGTTCATATTCTAAAACCATTCATTTTAAGAAGTGATGTTTGAGAAGTAAGGTAGTATTTACAAAGCACTCAATTTATTTTTTTGCATTTAGGACAGGGTGTATAGGGTGTCACTACATAGGTCTGACTCATAGTGATCCTCCTGTTGATTTTTTAATTTTTATTTATTATTGTTATTATTATTATTATTATTATTATTATTATTATTATTATTATTATTATTATTTTGCTGAACCGGGGATTGATCTCAGGCCCTTACACTTGCCAGGCAAGCACTTATTCTACTGAGCTATCTCCCTGGCCCTGATCCTCCTGTTTAAAGCCTCCCAAGTGCTAGGATTATAGGTGTGCGCCACCATCCCCAGTCTCAATCACCAACTCAGTGGGTCCTGGGAGCAGTGCCAACACGGACAGGCCAGGGGATCGAACTCCCAAACACTGTGTCTGCCTAAGCAGGCACTTTAATCCACTGACCTATTTGGCTGGCCCCTTCCAATTTTTATTTTAGTGTACTTTCTATTATTCATTTTAAAAGCAATCTTGTTTATAAAATCTCTGATGAATCCTGTCCCCCAATACAAAGTTGTGACCTTGTGTTGTTATGAGATAGAGTGAGAGAATGGAAACAGGACTAAACAGAGAAGTGTTGGATATTAAGTTAGGTAACTGGGATAGTTCTGAAATATGATATTCAAAGATGTTGTAACAGAGATTGTGCAGCATAATTGAGGTTTTTGAAGAGTTGCAATCTGGATTAGCCAATACAAATATTCACTTTGTCATTAATTGATGGGTGTGGTGAAAGTCAACCATGTAATTTTCATGTCTGGGGAGGAAAAATTAATTAGACTGTACCTAGAAGTAGAATAGGCAATTCTAAGTGAAAATTTTAATTTTGATCTATGAGAAATTTGTATGACATGATCTGGAGGGTACAGCAAATGTGTAAATATAGACTAAAAAATAAGGAAGCAACAAAACTAAGGTTCTTAATCAATAGAAATGAAATTTGAATATGTCTAATTATAAACTGCATCAAATTTAAAAAATTACATCAATGTTCTTAATTTTTTTTTCCATTTATTTTTATTTTATTAAAATAAAAGTGTCAATCGGACAGTTTCAAAACACCTTAACCATACAGAGTCGATGAATTAATACATAGCAAACTGTTTTCATATTGTAAAAGGTGCATACATGATATTATATTTACAGGTTTTTTATAGCTGAATTATATCAAAAATTCAATAATTATTCAACTAGTGGATGACCATAGCACTAAAAGCAGACATAATATCCTGTCCAACCACCATTAGTGCAGATCTTGCCTCTCATAGAATTATGTAGAAGCACAGCATTATCTATCCCAACTGTACTGTCTATACACACATATCATGATTTTTTCTTTCTACAACCCTTCCTTTGTCTACACCTGTCAAAAGTGCGCACTCCATTGACATTCAACTACCTTAGGTTCTTGAACTCGACACCACAATCCAACACAGTCCAGCATTCTGCAACCGTAGGGAATTATTCAAAGAAATTGTTGACCATATCCATTTACAGCTCAGCTTAATATTATGGGCTCACGATGTATACTTCATTTTTATA
>PVKA01034739.1:10814-23323 GCA_004027165.1 Ctenomys sociabilis | reverse complement strand
GGCACTCCATTGACATTCAACTAACTTAGGTGCTTGAACTCGACACCACAGTCCAACACAGTCCAGAATTCTACAACAATAGTGAGTTATTCAAAGAAGTTGTGGACCATAGCCATTTACAGCTCAGCTTAATATTATGGCCCCACGATGTATACTTCATTTTTATACTTTTCTGATGGATGGTTAAGACCTAGATAGAGCAAGACTTATATATCAACACATGAAGTCTATATTACTTATGTGGTCAGTGAAGTCCTCTCAGGGTTTATCTTGTAGTCCTGTACATTATTCTGTATATCCTTTGTCTGTGTCATCCATGTGGATGAGTCACGGCCAATTAACTTACTGGTCTCAACTGATTCTCAAGCTTTAAATGGGATTTTCTTTCTCTATTTTTCTTTTGTACTTTGGATAACAGTCCTTTATCAGCTGTCTCTTTCACAAATATTTCCTCCCAGGTGGTGTATTGTCATTTTAATCTCTTGACATTATCATTTACAGAGCAGAAGTTTTTAATTTTAATGAAGTGTAATTAAACAATTAGTTCTTGTGTGTCCTGTACCTTTTTATTGTGTGCTAGATGTCATTATCATACCTAAAGTCATCTAGTATTTTCTTACCACATTTTCTATGAGTTTTATAGTTTTAAATTTTGCCTTTCCTTCTAAAATTTATCTTGTGTTAATTTTTATGCTTTGGCTTTTAGATTCTTCTTTTTTTAAAACCAGTGGATATATAGTTGGTTCAGTACCATTTGTTAAAATGATTAAGTGTGTTTCAGTAATACCTTTGACTAGATTTATGTGGTTCAGTCTCTGGGCGTTGTATTCTGTTCAATTGATCTATTGCTATTTCTCACCAAGATAGCAATCTTTTACTTCCTGTAGCTGTATATTAAATCTTAAAGTTAGGTATTCAGAGTTCTTCTCTAACTTTTTCTTAGCTCTCAAAACTCTGTTGGCTGTTCTGGTTTATTGGCAATCAGTACAAACTTCAGAATCAGTTTATTAATATTACAAAATAACTTATTCAAACTTTGATCAGAACTCTATTGAATCCAACAAGTTAAAAATAATTTATACATGGTATCACTAAATTTTTCTATCTCAAAGCAATAAATATTTCTCCATTTATTTAGGTTTTTGCACTGTGTCAATAAAGTTCTGTAGTTGTCCTCTTGGATTTCTAAAAACATTTTGTCTTGAATTCTCCCACCATACTTCATAGGAGATTCAGGTCTTATATTTAGATATTTGATTTGACTTGAATTTTGTACAGGGTGAGAGCTAGCATCACATTTGAATATTCTACATATAGATATTGAGTTTTACCAGCATTATTTGTTGAAGTGACTATCCTTTCTTAAGCATATACTTTTGGCATTTTTGTTAAGAATCAGTTGACTATTTGTGGGTGGTTTTATGTATCAGATCTCTATTCTCTACTAATTATAAGTGGCTATTTTTATTGAAGTGTCATGCTGTTTTTATTGCTGTGCTTCTATAGTATGTTTTGAAATCATATAGTATGCAGTCGCTGGCTTAGTAACTTGTACTCAGAATCACATGGATGACTTCAGACTTTATGTACTTCTATAGGAATTTCAGGATTGCACTTTTAGTTCTGTGAAGCTTGCCATTGGTATTTTGAAGAGTACAACACTGAGTCTGGAAATCACTCTTGATGGTACATACATGTTAATAACATTGGTTCCTTTAGTCTATGAACATTAGAAGTCATTGTGTTTTTCCGTATCATCTTTAGTTTCTTTCATGTGTTTTATAGTTCTCATTGCTACAAGTAAAATCCTTCCATGAAGTTTCTTCATTGAAAAGAGGTCAGTCACGGCTTCAGTTATGATTCTTTCTGGGATTTTTGTTTGGTGTCTATTATGAATGAGATTAGTTGCACATTACTTAGCAAATTTATTATTGTTGTATTAACTATTGATTTTTGTATGTTTACTATATATCCTGCTACTTCACTGAGTTTGTTTTTCAGTTCTGTAGTCTTGTGGTGCATTATTCATTTTGTCAGCACAAAGAATTATATCTGGAAACAAGAATCATGTTCCTTCCCCTGTACCTATTTGCATACCTTTCAATTCATTCTTTCCTAATTGAAAGTCTGGCAAAACTGACGGCTGAAGCCTCTGTCTCTTGGCTTCTTTTTGGAAAACTTTAGTCCTGATTCATGCTCACTGCTTGTTGTCATTGTTGACATTGATTAGTGTAGCTGAAGAGCGGTTACCTTTCTTGCACAAACTCTAGGAAATTACATGGAATTATTCTTCTAGATATAAATACTTTATCCTTTGACATTTTCAGTATTTTTTCTTTACTTTTATTGTGTATAGTCAGAAGTAGTATGCTGCAGAATAATTTTGAAATTTAGTTTTATTCCTAAAATTTTTACACTTTGGTATTCTCTGAGCTTCCTGTATCTTTGACTTGTCTGACATGATTTTGAGGGAAAAATCTGTTATCAACTGCTTAATGTATCTCTTTAATTACATCTCCTTTCTTTTCCTATATTTCTAATTTTATATATTTTATAGTTGTCTTTTGATGTACTTTTCTGATTTTCTTCTTTCTTTTTGCTTTTGTTCTCTGTCATTCAGTTTTAAAATTTTTGTTAAGATATACTGAAGGTCAGATATTCTTCCCAAAATCATATCTGTCCCCTATAATCCTCATTTCTATTACAGTAACTTTAGTTTGTGGCATTTACCTTTGGTTCTTATTCAGGCTTTTCTTCTTGCTTTTATTACACAAATAAAATGTTCTTATATTCTATCTATTTTATCCAGTAGAGATTTTAGTATCTTAATGGTTTTGTTTTTGTTTTTTTTTACATTCCCAGTATGGTAATTCCAACATCTCTGCCACATGTTATCCTCATACTTACTCCGACTCTTCAAATTATGTTTTTGCCTTCGGTATCACTTACAGTGCACTGTTACATATTGCCTTTATTAAGAAATAGAGGTCGGTTAAGAAGGGTTCCACAGTCCTGTGATTATGGCTCAGTGTTCATGAACATGTACCTCTGTACTACGAACTTCACAACCATTTCTCAGTAATTTTTCTACCTCAGTACATTGACAAGAATGGCTACAATGGGCTGGAGTTGGAATTCTTCCTCTATCTTGTTAATCCACACTTATATACCACAATTTAGGTATTCAGTAGTTTTAATATAACTAGTTTTTAAACTATAACAAAGGTTATTAGCTAACTAGTTTTTCCTATAAGAAAACTGTTAAGGAAAACATAATACTGTATGTCAGAATCATTACTTCTTACCTCTTCCTGCCTAAAGTACAGGAGATTGACCTCAGATATTTACAGTGGGGACTTCTTGGGATGGTGGATATAAAATTCACAACTGATTGTCTTAATTAAGCTTGTAGCCACTCATCAGTTACGACGAGGTCTGCTTATGCAGGGGCGGGTCCCCCATGGTACTTTCTGCTCATGAGTTTTTACAACTACAACACGCAGTTTTCTGCATTTACCTCTTTGTTTGTCCAGAGTTGGGACAGAAATTGGCCCTGTGTCTTTTCTTCTCTTATAAATAAAAGAGATTTATTCCTCTTAATTCCATTCGGCTTCGTACTTGTAAGTCCAAGTAAAGATTTTTGAAATTCTTATGTTTGGCACTAGAAACTAGAAATCTATCAGTAATTTTGTAATATAATTTCAGAAGATTTATTTGAGTGGTTTTCCATATTTACTTTCCTGTGGTTAAAGTGTATTTTTACATTTTATTTTATTTATTTATTATTTTTTAATTTTTTGTATTTTAGGGAAGGGTCTACAGGGAGGTCAGGGTCTCACTGTGTAGATGGGACTCGAGGTGATCCGTCTGTTTACAGCCTCCCAAGTGCTGGGATTACAGGTGCATGCCACCATACCTAGTCTTAATTGCCATCTCAGTGCATCCCAATGGTGGGGGGGCATAGCAGACCTGGGGATTGAAACCCCAGCCCCTGCACGTGCTTTCAAGTGCTTTAATCTGCAGAGCTATGTGGCAAGCCTGATATTTTTTTTGTGCTTATTCTGCTGAGCTGTCTCCCTCGCCCCCTTGATCTTTTTTAATAGCAGTAGTTTTATTTGGTTGCAGCTTATTCACTGATTTTCTAAAATTGTTGAAAATATTTTGTTACATGTGCATGTCATGAGAGTTTGTCTCAGTATCTTGAAAGTAGCCTATAAAAGCAAGGAGCCCAGAAAGTTAATCTCCATGAGTTGCACATTCATTTACTTCTGGAGATCTACTCTTATTCATATATTTTTATGATTACTAAAAAAAGCCTCACAGTAATAAAAATATATGTGATACACTTCAGTGGCTGGCGAGGTGATTAATTATAGGCTGAAATCTGGGTTATTTTTCATGAGGAAATAATTACTACAATTATCTTCAGTCTTGATGTGCACTTAAATGAAGTATTTTTAAAGAAATGTTTAATTGTCTTGATTTTATAAAATTTCTGAATCTTATTCTTCTTATGGAAATCACAGTTCTTGTTAAAACTCAAGAGAAGTCATTTAGGAATTATTATTGGTGCAAATGTCAAATATGATGTATGCACTTTATAGTTTCCCTGTGTTATAATGTTTCCTTCTTAAGAAATCAAGTGAGTGTGAATATGGAAATGATAAGTATGAATTAATATATCTATAAATATATTGAAATTGGCATATACTTTCATGTTTATAAAATTGCTTTTTTATATGAACTCATGAAGTCTAAGGCAGATATAAGTGACAATGTTTAAAAAGACTGTTTTGCTCTAAAGTATACTCTGACAGCTTCTTTGAAGCAAAATCTGTTTATTACATTTTATTTCTATGAATAAGTAAAAGAAAGTGAAGTCATGTCCACCACCTGATTGTCAGTGGTAGCCTGTAAATGAATTTTTAGAACTGGCACCTTTTTTGGCTGCACCAAACTAAAATAAAACCTTAGCATCTTAGAAAATACTTGCATTTCAGTGCTGCATTTTGAAAGTTTTATTTTCTGATAAGCTTTGAGGCTAAGCATAATTGTTCTTTTATTGCCATTCTATAGTTAATATTTGAGCCATTTTCAGGGATCAAATCTGTATTCTCCAAGGAGAAATATTCTAAATGAGCACAGAAAATCTTCTGAGGGAATTCTATGGGTTCTTAATAACTAGTCCTATCAAAACAAAAATAAAAGTAAAATTTGTTTTAAAAAACCCTCACTTTTGTTCATCACTTTTCTTTGAATCTCTAATGGCATTATTATTATATTTCATAGTGTGAAAATATTTATAAAATAAACAAAATATATTTATAGGAGAATTTTATTTATGGGAGTGGATCCCCCAGGAACGTTAAGATTTTTCATAATGAAGACTATGGCATGATTTCCCTAACAAAATATCCCATTACCATTCCAAAATATGCTTTGCATGTACATAATTCTTGACTGTAAAATAGTCCATATTCTGGAAATACATATTGGATATTAAATCAACATCATAAGAGCCACCTAATGTATACATAAAATAATTGTAGATAATTGAAACAATGTCCAAGAGCAATTTTTAATATTTTTTTATTTAGAAAGATAAAGGCAGTTTTAACCAAGAAAAATCTCCTAATATGCAATATTTGTTCCAGTGTCTTAACTTTAATGAAATATTTGCTCTTGTTTCAAAAGAAAACAATATTATTTGTGAATAAATAGCAACATAAACTATCTGCAACAAGTAGACAGATTTTCATCATCAGAAAATTTTAATATAAAACAAAAAAAAATACATGAGGGTCATAGGAAACATTGTTTTGTAAAAACCTGAACATATAAACGCCACTCATGGACAAGGTAGTGAGGGAGGGAGGGCTTCAAGTTTTGTGGCCACTTCTTCACCTCCTGCCTCTGTACCTTCCGCAGAGTGTCCAGCAGCATGCCGCTGGCACGGGACATCCAGGGTCCCCAACCCGAAGTGGTGTGTCTGAGCCGCAGGAGGAAGGTCCTGAAAAGATTTGATATTTTCTGTGGAAAAGAAGTGGTGGCTTCTGGGTAGGATGATCTGTCCCTTGATGTTGGTTGCTTTATGGAGAGACACCAACTGCTTAAGAAAATCAGGATATTTTGATTCATCCCCTTCAAAGATGGGAAGAATTTATCAAAAGGTTTGATCTCTTCAGAAACTGACCAAACCAGTTTACACGGATTGCTAGATATGTTTGTAAATAAACTGTTGAAATGAATGCCTAACATCTCTGCACTGAAACACACAATGTTACCTCTGAGTCAAGGAAATGCAACCTATGAAGTAACTCTTAGATTTGAAAAGTGTCATAACTTAATAAATATTCTCAATTTGTTGTAAAACAGAGAGATAAAAACATGAAGCCTTTTTCAACATGTCCTCATGTGATGGACATCTTGGCTGTTTCCAAGATTTTGTTATCACACATTGCTCTGCTATAAACATAGGTACACATAGTTCACAAGTCAGAATTGGAGAAATACAAGAGCCACAAGGCCAGCCAACATTTTGGCCCTAGCCTCTCAAGGTCCATGAAGACTCAGAACATAGGAGAACCTGTACTGCAACATCATGAAGCTCAGGTGAGTCCCAACTTTTCTGAACAAGGAGATTATGGAACCACAGAGAAAAGAGATTGAAGTTCTATAGTGTGCCTGGGGAGAGTCACATGGAGAGAAAACTGTCTCTCAAGCTCTCACAGAGAGCAAACTGGTCAAGCATTGGTCTTGACTCATCCACATGGATGACACAGACAAAGGATCTACAGAATAATGTACAGGACTACAAGATAAACCCTGAGAGGACTTCACTGACCACATAAGTAATATAGACTTCATGTGTTGATATATAAGTCTTGCTCTATCTAGGTCTTAACCATCCATCAGAAAAGTATAAAAATGAAGTATACATTGTGGGGCCATAATATTAAGCTGAGCTATAAATGGCTATGGTCCACAACTTCTTTGAATAACTCACTATTGTTGTGGAAGGCTGGACTGTGTTGGATTGTGTTGTTAAGTTCAAGCACCTAAGTTAGTTGAATGACAATGGAGTGCCCACCTTTGACAGGTGTAGACAAAAGAAGGGGTATAGAAAGAAAAAATCATGATGTGTGTGTGTATAGACAGTACAGTTGAGATAGATAACACTGTGCTTCTACATAATCCTATGAGAGGCAAGATCTGCACTAATGGTGGTTGGACAGGATATTATGTCGACTTCTAGTACTATGGTCATCCACTAGGAAAATAATTATTGAATTTTTGATATAATTCAGGTATAAAAAATAAGATAAGTAAGCAGCTACACTCTTAATTTACTGATAAAAGACATGTGCTAAAATAATATCTGTAAATATATCATGTATGCACCTTGTACGATACCAAAACAGTATGAAAACAGTTTGCAATGTATTAATTTATAGAATCTGTCTTGTTAAGGTGTCTTGAAGCTGTCTTATTGATATTTGTACCTCAACAAAATAAAAAATAAATTAAAAAGAAAACATGAAGACTTGGTAAATATTTGTTGGCGTTATAATCAGATGCATGTTCTGGGTCTCTTCCTTCTCTTTTTCTTCTTTCTCTTCTGTACCCTTCTCTCTTCCTCACTCTTTCAGTCATTCAAACATTTCCTCACTCCCATTCATATATCCACTTCTTCTCATTCATATATGCATCCAGTCTCTTATACTCATGCATCCATTACTGTTTCAAATATTTTATACTCTCTCCTCTCCATTTCTCTGCCCCATCTCTATCTGTTTCTGTTTCTGTCCCTGCTCTGTCTCTGTCTCTGTCTCTGTCTCCATCTCTGTCTCTGTCTCTGTCTCTATCTCCGTCTCCGTTTCTGTCTCTGTCTCATCTCTTTCTACCAGTAAGAGGTGAGGAAGAAAGAATTACAATAGAAATCTGCCCTTTTCTTACTTCTCAACCACCACGTATTTTTTATACTTCTTATTTTTCACCACTTGACATGTAAAATCTCTTGATCTGAGATTATTCTTTGGATGTCATTAGTAAGATGTTATATTTTCTTTTAACTATTCTTTTAATATTTTTACTTGGTGGCCATCAGAATTTCTGTTCTGGAGCATTAAGAGATAAGGCATATTGACATTATTACTTTAATCTTTGTATGAATAACCCAAGTTGAACTTATTATGTCCAGTCATCATACAAACTGATGTTCTAATTCCCAGTTCTCGCGGGGAGGTCTAATGTAGACCTCCCTTCAAGTTTGCTTACTTCCAGTTTTCAAGACCCAAGTTACCTTTTGAAATAGATAACATTACAGAGCCTAGTTTCTCACATTTGCCACTCCTAATGAATTTATTAACAATTGCATGTCTATGATTTGCTTCTGTAGACTGAAAGACAAATATAGTTTTGGTCACTACTATCTCTACAGTTTTTCTGTTTGATTAGTTTCTTTTAGTTTTTACTATTGCTGTTGACTTTATCTGTTTTATATTGAAGAGAAAAAGCAGACAGTCCCATGTCATTCCTTTGATTTCTCTTCTTTTATGATAATATTTACAAATTTTACTAACTTTATGTTTTAGCTTTTTATACATCCTTTGTTCATATCCAAGCTTCATCTTTCTTAGTCTTTCATCATATTTCCTTTAGATTCTATTTGATATGACTCCACAGAATAACATCGTCACTCATCTGTCCATATTCATTTCTTCAGTTTTCTCCTTAGCAGCAAGGTGAGTTGATGCAATCTGTGTTGTTTGTTGCAGAGACTTTAGGTCTTTGCCTCTTATTTCAGTACCTTATTTTAATAATTAAAATAAGATGTTTATTACATCTTTATGATTAAAGTGTATGTAATGAAACATTCAGTTTTCTTTTGGTTGTTTTAAAGAAATTTGCTGAACATACCATCAGCTACTTCCTACAAGTACACTTAACTGAGCTTTAATTGTCTCTCATAAAATACAAAGATGATAGTTCTTTATATAGCTAGAGAAATTCTAGGAGAAAATATCTGTGAATGAAAAGTTTATTCATGACTGATCATACAAACTAGTTAGCATTTCATCTTAACAAACCTAAGGAAATACTTAAATCAGACTAATTCTGTTATATAGTTAATATGATGATGGGGAATTACATTAATGTATGTACAAAATGTGACCTATTTGCAGTAGGAAAACTAGACTAAATAAACTATTGATGAATCAAAGAGGAAGTAATTATTGGTCCCAGATTTAAATCTATTGCTAACTGGTAAATGTTATGGTAATATAAATTATTCTAGTCAAAATGTCAGTGGGAAAATTTTAATGACACGATTATGCTGTCCAATAAAATCACAATTAGTCTATCTGGTATTGCACTAATTATTTTTACCATAAGATATTGACAGTGGTTAAAAACAAAATACTGAGCCACTTAAAAATGTTTTACAATATATTGGGTGCTCATATACACAGAATTGATGATCATTACTACCCCCACAAAAGCATTTCAAATACAAATTGCTAAACTTCTTGGAATTCAATATTTTTGACAATAGATACTATTTCAAAGTTCTCTATATTATATAGTTCTATTGATTTTGACAATGTATACAATAGTGTATTTTTTCTTAAATTATTATACAAAATAGTTCTTCTGCTACCAAAATCTGCTAGGTATAGCTAATTCTCTCCCATACATCTTTATGAACACTTGAAAAAAAACTTTTCTTCCTGTCTTAATGCTTTCTTACCCTTCCCCAGAATAATATGATGTGGAGTAATTTCATATTTTCCTCTTTTACACAAGTTGTGTTTTAAACTTTTCTTTGTGTCTTCTTGGGGGTTTGAGATATTGCTTTTAATAGACAATGATCTGTTTTAAGAATGCGTCAAATTTCATCAATTCAACTTTTTAAGGGTTTTCTATTTATTTCTTATTTTTGTGGTTATAAAGAAAGATTGTGAAATGATTTTTTATGATTTATATTAGATATAATTTTTCAACTCACATGGATAAATACTTAGGAGAGGAATTGGTAGGTCGCATGATACATGTTCTGTTGTAAGAAACTATAGTGCCAGGTTTTGTTTTGATGTGAATCATCATTAACAGTTCCACCAGCAATTGATTTGTTTATCTACATCCTCCACAGAAACTGGTATCAATGTTATTAGTATTTTCTATTCCATGATCATTTATTAATGTATAATAAGGTTGAACACATTCTATAAAGTTGAGAATATATTCTAAGATTATTTGAGACCTATGCATCTTATTTTCTGAGGCATCTGTTAGAATCACTTACCCATATTTTATCTGAGTATTTTTCTTATTTATGAGGTTTAAAATTCTTTAAACATTTTGTGTACACAACATTTATTACATACGTATTTCTCAAATAATATCCCTTAGTCTTTTTTTATTTTTTTATTTTATTGAAGTACAAATATCATTGAGAAAGTTTTAAGATACCTTGACAAGATGGATTCAATAAATTAATACATTGCAAACTGTTTTCATAATGGTCTGATATCATACAAGGTGCATACATGATATTATACTTAGAGACATTATTATAGCAGATGTCTCTTATAACTAAATTAAGAGAGTGTAGCTGTTTACTTATCTTATTTTTTATATGTGAATTATGTCACAGATTCAATAATTAATACTTTCTGCCTTGTTATTTTCCTTGTGGTTGTCCATAGTACCAAAAGCTGACATAATATCTTGTCTAATGACTATTAATGCAAATCTTGCTTCTCATAGAATTATACAGAAGCATTGCATATTTATCCCACCTGTACTGTTTATCTGTTTATACGCACACATCATGATTCTTCTTTTCTATCCTCCCTTTTTTTTTTTTTTTTTTTGTCTAGACCTGTCAAAGATGAGCACTCCATTGTCATTAAACCAATTTAGGTGCCTGAAGTTGGTGACATAATCCAACACAGTGCAGTATTCCACAACAATAGTGAATTATCTGAAGAAGTTGTTGAACTTAGACATTTACAGCTCAACTTACTATTATGGTCCCGCATTGTATACCTCATTTTTATACTTTTCTGCTGGATGGTTAAGACCTAGATAGAACAAGACCTATATACCAAAACATGTAGCTTTTGTTTCTCATGAGGTCAGAGATGTACCCTCAGGGTTTATCTTGTAATCCTGTACCTTATTCTGTAGATCCTTTGTCTCTGAAATCCATGTGGATGAGTCACAGCCAATGCTTGATCAGTTTCCTCTTTGGAAGAGCCTGAGAGAAACTTTTCTCTCCATGTGACTCTCCCCAGGCAAACTATAGAACTTCGATCTCTTTCCTCTGTGGCTCTATAATCTCCTTGTTCAGAAAATTTGGAGCTCAACTGAGTTTCATGATGTTGCACTACAGGTTCTCCTATGTCCTGAATCTTCACGGACCTTGAAAGGCTAGGGCCAAAATGTTGGCTGGCCTTGTGGCTCTAGTATTTCTCCAATTTTGATCTGTGAATTTAGGTTGTTAACCATCCAGAAGATAAGCTGATTAGTACCCTGCAGCATTTGCCATTCACTTTGTCTTATCTGACTCAATTGTTTTTAGTTGTTGTTGTACATTTCTATTTGTGTTTCATCTTTTCGCTTCTTGTACTAGGGAGACTATACGATATTTACACATGTGTGTCTGGTTTATTTCACTTATGAGTATATGTTCAAGTGGCATCCACTTCAATATAAATGCTTCAAGCTTATCATTCTTAATAGCTGGGTAATACTCCATTAAATAAAAATACCCCATGTGTTTCAACGATTAGTCATGTGACGGACATCTTGGTTGTTTCCAAGATTTTGCTATCACAAATGGTGCTGATATAAGCATAGGTACACATATATCACTCTGTTATAATGTTTTCTTTTTTTTTTTTTTTTTGGCAGAACCAGGGATTGAACTCAGACCCTTGTGCTTGCCAGGGAAACACTAATTCCACTGAGCCATCTCCCTGACCCTGTTATAATGTTTTCAGTTCCTCTAGGAAAATTCCCAGTAGGGGACAGCCTGCTTGAATGGGATTTCCAGTCCTACTCTTTTGAGGAGTCTCCACACTGACCTCCACAATGGTCGTGCCAGTCTACATTCCCATCAGCACTGGAAAAGTGTTCCCTTTTCTACGAAACTTCTCCAACATTTGTTGTTGATTGATTTTCTTATGATAGCCATTATTTCTGGGGTGAGATGGTATCTCAGTGTTGTTTTTATTGGCATTTCATTGATGGCTAGTGATGTGGAGCAGTTTTTCATATATTAGTTCACTTCTTTAATATCGTGCTCTGAGAAGTGTGTATTCATCTCAGATGCCCATTTCTGAATTGGGTCTTTAAATTTGAGGGCCCTGTTATATCTTAGTTCTTTATATATTCTAGACAGTAGTCCTCTGTCTGATTGCTTATTAGTTAGGATTTTTTCAAAGTTTGTGGGTTGTCTTTTCACTCTGTTGACAATTTCTTTTGACATGCAGAAGCTCTTT
>PVKA01034739.1:0-10714 GCA_004027165.1 Ctenomys sociabilis | reverse complement strand
GTTTCAAGAGCTTCCCGTGCGAACATATGTTTGTTCATGAACTCTTTACCTACCCCTATGTCTTCAAGAGTTCCTCCTACTTTCTCTTGCAGGAGATTGAGTGTTTCTGTTTTAACGTTTAGATCTTTCATCCATTTTGACTTTAACTTTGTGCATGCTGATAGAACTGGGTCAATTTTTAAGTTTTGGCATGTGCAAAGCAATGTTTTCCAGCACCATTTGTTAAAGAGGCTATCTTTCTTCCAGTGAGCCTGTATAGCCCCTTTGTCAAAAATAAGATGGCTGAGTATTTTCGTAGATGCCTCTGCATCTTCTAATCTATTCCACTGATCCTTAGGTCTATTTTGTTGCCAATACCATGTTGATTTTATCATAGTGGCTTTGTAGTATAATTTCAAATCAGGAATTGTGATGCCTCCTGCCTTGTCTTGATTGGCCAAGATTGCCTTTGCTATTCTAGGTCTTTTGTGGTTCCAAATAAATTTTAAGATTGATTTCTCTATATCTGGGAGGTATGTTGGTGGCAGTTTGATAGGGATTGCATTAAATCTGTACAGCAACTTTGGGAGTATGGCCATCTTCACGATGTTGGTCCTTCCTATCCAGGAGCATGGAATACCTTTCCATTTTCTGAAATCCTCTATAATCTCTTTTCTTAGGGTGTTGTAATTTTCCGTGAAAAGATCTTTGACTTCCTTGGTTAAATGATTCCCAAGGTATTTCATTTTCTGTGCTGCTATTGTAAAAGGTATTGTTTCCTTTCTGTGTGCTTGTTATCTGTGTAGAGGAATGCTATTGACTTTTGAATTTTGATTTTGTATCCTGCTATGCTACTGAATTTACCTATCAGTTCTAGTAGTTTCTTGGTGGAATTTTTGGGGTCTTCCAAGTAAAGTATCATGGCATCAGAAATAGTGGTAATTTAACTTCTTCTTTACCTATTCTTATTCCCTTTATTTCTCCCTCTTTTCTAATGGCTGTTGCTAAGGATTCCAAGATTATATTGAATAGGAGGGTTGATGGAGGACATCCTTGTCTTGTACCTGATTTAAGAGTAAAATATTTCAGTTTTTCCCCATTTAGGATTATATGAGCTTTTGGGTTGTCATAGATGGCTTTTATCAAATTAGAGTCCATCTATTCCAATTTTCTGTAAGACTTTGACCATAAATGAGTGTTGGACCTTGTCAAAAGCTTTGTCTGCATCAGTTGATATGATCATGTGGTTTTTAGATTTCAGTCTATTAATATAGTGTATTACCTTTATAGATTTTCAAATATTGAACTACCCTTGCATCCCTGGGATGAATCCTACCTGGTCATGGTGTATGATCTTCTTGATGATCTGCTGTTTTCTATTTGCTAAGATTTTATTGAGTATTTTTGCGTGTATATTCATAAGGGAGATTGGGCTGTAGTTCTCCTTTTTTGTTGTGTCTTTCCCTTGTTTTGGAATCTGTATTATACTTGCTTGCAGAAATGATTTTGGGAGGACTGCTTCCTTTTCAATTTCATTGAAAAGTTTGTGGAGTGCAGGGATTATATCTTATATAAATTTCTTGTAGAATTCAGCTGTAAATCCATGAGGATCAAGACTTTTCTTTGTCAGTAGGCTTTTTATTTTGTTCGCTGTTATTGGCTTATTGAGAGTTGGTTTATCTTCTTGATTTAGTTTTGGTAATTTGTACCTTTTGAGGAATCTGTCCATTTTCTCTTTGTCTTCTGTTCTGTGAGCATAAATATTCTCAATGTAACTATTGATAATCTTTTGAATTTCCGCTGGGTCTGTGTTGATTTTACCCTTTTCATTCTTTTTGGATGCACTTGAAGTTTTTTCTTGCCACTTTTTGATGGTGTTTGCTAGAGGCTTACCAATTTTATTTAGTCTTTAAAAGAACTACCTTTTTGATATGTGGATTCTTTGAACTGTTTTCTTCATCTCAATTGAATGAATTTCTGCTGTAATCTTTATGATTGCTTCCAGTCTTTGAGCTCTGGGTTTCATTTGCTCTTCTTTTTCTGAATGTCAGAGGTGCAACATTAGGGTATTTATTTGTTCCCGTTCTGCTTTCCTAATGTGTGAGTTCATAGCTATGATTTTCCCTTTAAGAACTGCTTTCATCACATCCCATAAATTCCAGTAAGTTGTACTTGAATTTTCATTGAATTGTAGATATTGTTGAATTTCTTGTTTAATGTCTTTTTGACCCATTGATTGCTGAGAAGAGTGCTGTTTAGTTTCCATGAAATTAGCAGGATTTTCTGGTTTCTTGTGTCATTTACTTCCAGTTTCATTGCACTGTGGTCAGATAATATGCATGTGATAATTTTTATTTTCTTGCATAAACTTATGCATGATCTCTGGACTAGTATATGGTCTATTTTGGAAAATGAGCCATGTGCAGCTGAAAACAGTGTGTATTCAGCTGTGGTTCGGTGGAACACTCTGCATATGTCCACCAGGTCCATTTGTTCCAAGCTCTGGTTCAGTTCTGCTACTTGTTGCTAATTTTTTGTCTGGTTGATCTATCTTTTTGAGATTAGGGGGTGTTAAGGTCTCCTGTTAAGATTTTGGTCTTAGATATTAGGTTTTCCATGTCCATTAAGGTTTGTCTTACATAGTTCGGTGCTCCTGTATTGGGTGCATAGATATTTATGAGTGTTATCTCTTCCTCTTGAGTTTTTCCCCTCATATAGTGGCCTTCTTTGTCTTGCTTAATCCTTCTTGGTTTTAAGATGAGACTGTCTGAGAACAGAATTGCTACTCCTGCTTTTTTCTGAGGTGCTAGGGCATGTAGTATTGTTTTCCATCCTTTGACTTTGAGCCTATGCATGTCTTTTTGAGTTAATTGTGTTTCTTGTATGCAGCATATTGTTGGATTTTATTTCCTAATCCATTGTGCCAGTCTCTTTCTCTTAATTGGAGAATTGAGTCCATTTATGTTGATGGTTATAATTGAAATGTGCTGACTTATGTTTGTCAGGATATTTACCTGCTGTTGTTTACTCCTTTGTATCCTGTGTTTAATTGTCTGTCCTGTTTAGTGTGTTCGTTCCACTCTCATTCATGGAGTTTTGGTCATTGTGGTCTCTCTCTAGAACATCTTTGAGCAGCCTGTGAAGGGATGGTTTTGTCACCATAAAATTCTTTAGTTGTTCTTTGTCGTGGAAGTATTTCACTTCTCCATCAAACTTGAGAGTTTTGCAGAGTATCCTAGTCTGGGCTGGAATTTGTTTTTGTGCAAGACTTGAAGAACTCTGTTCCATGCTGTCCTTGCTTTCATGGTTTTTGTAGAAAAGTCAGCTGTAATTCTGATGGGTTTTCCTTTGAATGTGATCTGCTTCTTCTCTCTAGCAGCTTTCAGTATATTATTTTTGTGTTGGATTTCTGGGATCTTGACTAGCGCATGTCTCAGTGTGTTTTTACTAGATTGAAGTTATTTGGTGTTCTGTATGCTTCAGTTACCAGAATGTTGGATTTTTCTTCATATTTGGGAAGTTTTCTTGGTTAATTCTCACCAAATTCTTTTTATGTCATTTGTATTGACTCCTTCATTCTCCTTGATACCAATTATTCCCACATTGTTCATCCTGGTGTCATCTTGCAGGTGATGAATTCTTTTTTCCTGCATTCTCGTTGTTTTTAAGAGATCCTTTCTCACCTTTTCACTAGCTGCACCGGTGTCTTCAAGATATGAAACTCTGTCTTCGCTTTCAGTGAAACGGTTTTGAAGACTTGTGATTAATATTTTTATTTCTTCTATATCTCTTTGACTCTGTTTCATGCATTCTATTTTTTTTTCTGTATTGCGCATTCAAGGAATCCATCATATTTCTGATTTCCTCAATTTTTATCCATGTCTCCTTTAGAGGTAGTTATTAATTCTTTTTCTGCAGGGTTTCTTCCAAGTTGGGTTTCCTCTGTATATTTCTGGACTTGTTTCTGTATTTCAAATGCTATGATTTCAAATAATTTTTTTTCAAAGAATTCTTTTTTGATTTCAGAACTTATTTCTGTTTGGAGTTCCTCATGACCTTTCTGCTGTTGTTTCTTTGCTTCAGATGCTGTTAATTCATATGTTTCAGCTGGAATAGTGCTCTCTGCACTTGTTCTGGGTGAGCATTGTTTTCCCACCCAGTGTTCCTGGAATTGATTCTTTATTTCAGCTACTATGTCTCTAGATATTTCTTTTTTTATTGGAGGAATTAATTTTCATCTGATTTTATGTATTCCTTCCTGCTGTTATTCCTTTGTTGCTGTATCTGTTAATTCATTCATTTCAGCTGAGCTAATGTCCCCTGCCCTTGCAGGTGGACTCATAGCCTGGGACTACATTTTTCTCCTTGTCCTCGTCATTTTGTATAGCACTTACCTCTACCCTTTGGTGTAGAGCTTTGGTGCATCTACAACTTTAGCATGTTATTAGATTCAGGTACCAGTCTATTAAGTTTGAGATTATTCACATATGCCTGTCCTTGATCTAGCTGTTGCACTCAGATTGTTTTTGCTGCAGCTCCTGTGGTTTGCCTCTGTTGGTTCCCTATTCAGGTGACCATGAACTGAACCAGGATGCATAGCAAGTAATGGAAATTCCCATTGTCTTGGCTGGCTTTGGGGCGAGGATCTGGAAAATTGCTGGAGTTGGCCCTCCCGTGTCTGGTAAGTCACTGTCTAGATGGGCAGGCCTGGGCTATGGTGGTCTGCTGGGCTCCCAGAAGGATAGTGGATGTTCTTATTCACTGGGTAGGTTGTGCTGGTTCAGCCAACCTGTGCTGTGTCCAGGGCTACTGGCCAGAACCGGGAAGGCTGAGAAAGGTCCTTCCTGTGTGGCAGCTCTGGAGCCCTCACTCACAGGCCAGGCTGCACTGGGTTTTGGGTCGTGGGATGGGACTGGGTATCGCTGAGAAATGTCCCTCTGGTGGGCCTGGAGGTCTCATTCCAGGCCGAGCTGCTCTTGGTCTGGTGCCGCGGGGGTGAGTGGTGTATAGGGAATCACTGGGAAATGCCTCTTTGGTGCAGTGGGCCTGGAGTTCTACACTCACTGAACTTTGATGCCCAGAGCGTAGGGGAAATTCCCACTCACTCAGCGGGCTTTAGGGCAGGGGTTCCAGGGAGTTGCTGGTGAGTGGGCCCTGAGATTTCAGGCCGGTCACTTTCTTGGAGGGCTTGGGGCGGGGGTCTGGGTAGAGCGCTCAGGAAGAAGCCAAAGCCTCTCCCTCTGACTCAACACAGACTCACTGATCTGGGAAGCCTTGTGAGTCATGAAAATTCCCACTCACTGGTAGAGCTTAGAGCAGGATCCAGGAGGCAGCTGGAGTCAGCCACTCTCTCAAGCCAATCTCTTGGGCTGGCCTGGTGTGGGCAGGATCGAGGAAGGTGGCCGAGTCAGTCTGTTGTCTCAGGCCAATCTCTTGGACTGGCCTGGAATGGCCGGAGTCAAGGAGGCTGCAAGAGTGGGCCCCACTATCTCAGGCCGGTCTCTGGACCCGGGCGGGTGTGGGCGCAATCAAGGAAGATGGCTGAGATGACCCTCTGTCTCAGGCCGGACTCTCAGGCTGGTCGGGTGTGGGTGGGATTGAGGAGGCTGCCCAAGTCCCCTTAGTCTTTACTTTGCATTTTTATAGTTTCTTTGACAAAGCACTTATTATTAATTTCAGTTAAATTCGAATTACCACTTTTCATGTACCAGATTTTGATGCAGTATCTTCAATGTATTTATCAAACCCCAGGTTATCTCTGTTTTATCCTAAGTTTGTACTAAAAATCAAATAGTTTTGCATTTTTTATGTAGCTCTGTGACCCACTTTTGAGTGCATTTTTGGAAAGAAGTCTCTGTCTAGATTCATTGGCAAGAGTGGAAGGATACAGATGTCCAGGTTTGTCATACTTGTTTGTTAAGTGTCTTCATTCTCTGTATAGATATGTAGAGATATAACTACCCCTTTGTGAAATATAAGCCTATTAAGATCATGTGGCTCTCTTTCTGGATTTTCTATTACATTTCAGTAAGCCATAAGATATATTTCACCAATATCACCACATACAGATTATTATACCTTTGAAATAAGTTTTGAATTGTTGAAATTGTTGTTGACAATCCTACAAATTTGTTCTTCTTTAATATCATGTGGATTTTTTTGCCTTTGGATATAAATTTGTTCATATCCACTGTAAAACTTTGAGTTTGAATAAGACTTCAGTGAACCTAGATCTTAAGTTAAGAGAAATTCACATATTCAAAATGCTGAGTCTTTCTATCCATGACTATTCAATGTCTCCATTCATTTAGACTTCTTGCACATCTTTCATCAAAATTTTGATATCTGCAAGTGGGTTCTCAGGAATTTTGTTGGATTTATACTTAAATGATTCACTTTCTTGATGCTATTATAAATTGTTATGCTTTTAGTGTTAAATTCTGATTGCTAATTGTTGGCATTTAGAATATAAATGATTTATTTACTGATCTTGTGTCCTCTCATTTTGCAATAGCTACCAGAAGTTCCATGGGAGCCTTCTGTTGACTCTGGGAATTTTGTTATAAACAAATACCAGTTTCACTTCCTGCTTTTCATTCACTTTGTCTTTTATTTCCTTTTCTTGCTTTATACATCAGTAAAGCTTCCAGAAAAAATTTTGAAAGAAGAGATGAGAAGAGATAACCTTGTTTCTCTGTCTATAGTAAGGGAAGGACATCTAGGTTCTCAGTAGTGTATGGTTATAAACATTTAAGCTGTTTTTTTAGGAGAAGTTTTTTAAGGGAGGTTTATTAATTTTGTTTTGTTTTTGATGCCAAAGACCAAACCTAGGGCTTCCGGCTTATTAGGTAATCATTCTACCATTGAGCCAAATCCTCAGCCCCAAGATATCTTTTTATAAGCAAATTCAGGAAGCTCTTTCTACATATAATTTGTTGTTATTTTTGTATTTTTTTAAATTACAAAGAGTAAAGATTCAATTAAATTCTTTTCTACATTCATTGAATGATTTTTCAATTATTTTTCTCTAAGCTAGTGGTACAATGGATTACATTAAGTGATAGTCAAATACAGAGATAGTTTTGCATGAGTTATCATAAATACTAGTAGACCAGAGGGACAGCTTTGAAGGTCATTGGCTTCTGAGAACACAAAACTCACCAGCAGTTGGCTCTGAGGATGAGTTTGTTACTGAGTGTTTTCCAGTGCATGGTGATGAGTCCCTGGGCCATGCCTTCTAGAGTGCATCTGGCAGTGGCTCTCTTACTCTCTGCTTCTGTCACCTTGGGGTGCATCACTTTGCCATATCCTTCTGTTGCCATCTTTTCTCCTTTTAGCCATCTGGTCATGGAATGAGACCTCAGAAATCATCAGTTAAAACAAACCTCTCTACCTTGTAATTATGAGCATCAGATATTTTGTCCCATGGACAAGTAAGCTGATCAGTGAAGCTACAGGCTGACATGCTTGACAAAAATAGATGCAAAAGTTCAACACACATTGGAAAGCTCATCTTCCATGACCAAGTTGGTTTCTTCCCAGGGTCCAAAGATCATTCAACTATGCAAATCAATAAATGTGAAATGCTGTTTAAATAGAATCAAGAATAAAATCACATCATTATCTTAAGTGATGCAGAAAATACCTTTGGTAAAATTCACCATCCACCTTCAAGTTAAAAACTGTGGGGAAACTAGTGATAGAAAAATTGCAACTCAACATAATAAAAGCAATATAAAAGAAATTCATTCCTAACAGCATACAGAATGAGGGAAAACTGGAAAAACTTCCTCTAAAGTCAAAAATGAGACAAAGACAGCCACTCTCACTATTTTTCTGTCCAACATAGTACTTGTAAATATAACCAGGACAATTAGGCAAACAGAAGAAGTAAAAAAAAAAGTGGGAAAGAACGAGAAATCAAATTATCTTTATTTGACAATGATATGATTCTAGAGACCCTACAACTCTACCAAATGAATCTTAGATCTTATGAGTGAAATCAATAAAGTAGCAGGATGTAAATCAAGATTAAAAGGAATATACTTTTGATGCTCTAATAATGAAGAAGTTAAATAATAATCAATAAACTTTTAATTTACAGTAGCTTCAAAAACTAAAGAACTTAGGGATAAACATAAACAAAGACCTTCACAACATAAAGTAAGAACATGGAAGGAGGAGCTTGTACAAGACAAATAATGGAAAGAGTTCCCATTCTCATTGGCATAATTAAATTTTAAATGGCCACTTTACCCAAAGTGATATAAGCAATCAATGCATTCCCATCAAAATACTAATAATATTCCTCACAGAAGTAAAAGAGAACTACCCTTAAATTCATATGGATACAATACTGCTGAGAATATATTCAAATCTAGTTGGGGTAATCAAGCAATGCTGGACATACAGCATTGATTTAAAAAATATTCTACAGAACCATAGTTCAAAGACAATACAGTACTGATCTAGAATAAAGAACCCAGAAATAAATCCCTATAGCTAGAGCCATCTGATTCTTTATGAAAGTTCCAGAATGCACATTGGAGAAAAGATAACCTCTACTAAATGGTGCTTATAAACTGGATATTCTCATATAGAACAGTAAAAATAGATTCACATACCTTGCCTTACAGAAATAAAATAAAGGATCAAAGACTTGAATATAAGATATGAAAAATTGAAACTACTTGAAGAAAACAACTGAAATATTTCAAGATATCCACAAAGGCAATGATATACTAAAGAATAAACAGCTCAGGAAATAGCTATTGACAAATAAATTTCCATGAAATTCAAAAACTTCTGCATAGAAAATACTCGAGTGAAGAGGCAGCCTTCAGTGGTAGGGAACCTTGGCATGCACTCCACAGCTGGCTGCTCCCAAAGAAAGCTATGAAAGGCTCACCATCACTGGAAAGAAAAATCTTTGATGTCTACTCTTTGCTGTGGAGGAATAATATTCAGAATAGATGAAGAACTCACAACAAGTAAGTTCAGAAGAATACAAAAAGGAGAGAAAGAAAAAAACAATTAGTACTTATTGGAGAAAATGATCTAATGCAAGATACACAAATATCTAAAGATTTACAAGGTAGGCTTTACAGTGGCTGCCTGCAGTCAGTTGTGGAAGGATGCATAAGGACTGTTGCTTGCCAGATGAACTTTGGACATCTGAGGATCCAGCTGTAGATCTGGAGCTCACTGTACTATCTGTACCAGGAGGCCGAGGATGCGTAATGCAAGGCAGATGAATCTGTGCTAGAAGTCAAGAGATGAGGTCCACGGCCACGCAAAGGTGGGCGCTCCTCTGAAACACAATGAAACCCTCCTTAATTTTCTTTTCATACCACTCAGGTGGCAAGATCACCTAGGGTGGGGCTGCTGTATTCAGTAAGTCACTTTGGCCACATCTAGAACTATGTTGATCGAATTAGTTGGATGTTTCTTATCCAAATTGACACAGTCACTTAACTATCAAGGAGAGACAAAAGTAAGCAAGCAAGCAAGGACAGACAAGGAAGACAAACAAAAACATGCTGATGAGAATACAGGAAAAGGAGGTCATAATATTGTTGGTAGGAATATAAATTTGCAGAGACATTTTGCAAATCAGTACTGAGGTTCCTCAAAACAGAAAGTACATGCACCATGGAATCTAGACTTACCACTATTCATCACATACCCACAGGAACAGAGGTCAGCTACGGATCACTGGCATACTAATGTTCATTGTGGCATGACTCCCAAGAGCCAAGGTTACTCTAAATGTCCATGGACTAACAATCATATACGTGTACGAAAGAGTGTTATTCAGAAAAGCAAAAATTATGACATTTATGTGAAAGTGAATTGAACTAAATTTAGGTAACATCAAGTATCCTGGGCTTAGACAAACAGGTATTTTAAGCTTTTAGTAATACATGGAGTCTTGAGAAAAGATGTGAAAGTAGAAGGTAAACTATGTATAGAAGAGGAAGATCATAACAGAAGACTAGAGGACGAGCAAGAGAATTACATAAAGGTTGTTTGTAGTCAACACATGTGTGAAGCATATAAGAAATGACAAAATGAAGCAAACTTTTGCAGAATTAGCATGCAACAAGAGGTAAAAGCAATGACATTAATAAAAGTGAAAATAAAACTGAAAGAACATTGAAATATAAAATTCTTCATATTTTGAAATATCCTATTCATTGAAAAGAAAGAAATCAAAATTTACTGTTTGTGAATAATGCAGTTATTTGCATGTTAACACTCCAGAAAAAGATTATTACATAAAATATTTTATTTTTTTTTCTTGTTCATTTTTTTTTCTTTGTCTTTTTGAGACAGGGTCTCACTATGCAGTTCAGGCTGGCCTTAAGCTTACTTTGTAGCTCAGGCTGGTCTTGAACTCACAATAATCCTCCTGCCTCAGCCTCTTGAGTGCTGGGATCACAGAGATGTGTCACCATGCCCAGCTTTACATAAAATATTTTAGATTGTCTCAATATTTACAATAAATATCATTGATTGATATCGGCCATAGAAGTACAGGCTATCAGATTCTTTCACTGCATAAGCAAAGTCTTATTAGTTTTAGATTATAGATAATAATCATACCTCTACCTCAGACAGCAGCACTGACAAAATATTGATATTCTGCTTGATGGCTTTCATGGCATTTGGAATTTTAAAACTGTGATATTTGATGTAATGTTTGAAGAATATGAATGAAATATATATATATATA